>PVIC010023205.1:0-27051 GCA_004025085.1 Thryonomys swinderianus | reverse complement strand
AGGAGGAACAGGGTAGACAGCAGTGTAGCTTTTTTTTTTTTTTTTGTACTGGGGATCATACTGAGGACCTTGTACTTGCCAGGCAAGCACTGTGTCACTGACCTAAGTGCCCAGCAGCAATCTGATTTTTAAAGTGTGCACAAGAAGAGCAATCAGGATCTCTAAGAGATATTAACACTTATGGCCATTGAAGTACTATATTCATGGACAGATTAGCAAAAGGAAGAAAATAGAGTATATATAAAAAATGGAAATTAGAACACTTCTCAACCTTTTAAAAAAGAAAATTCTAGGGCTGGAGATTTAGCTCAGTGGTTCCGGTGCCTGCCTAGCAAGCGCAAGTTCCCTGGTTCGATCCCCACTAACCACATAGAACAATACCGGATGTGGTGGCCATGCCCACCGACAATCAGTACCATGTACCACAGATGCCAGGCATGGTGGCTCATGTCTGTAATCCCAGCACTCGGGAGGCAGAGGCAGAGGCAGGAGGATTGCTGAGTTCAAGGCTTGCCTGGGCTACATAGTGAGGTCAATGGCCAGCCTCAACTACAAAGCAAGACCCTGTCTCAAAAAACAAAATATTCTACAATATGTACCTATAATGTATGATAAATCTTAATAACATCTTTAGACCAGTGAGGCCAGTTGCAAAAAGAAAATGCTACATGATTTCACATATAAAATACTGTAGTCAAATTCATAGACTCAAAGAATAAAAATTTGGTTGCCAGTGGCTGGATGGGAGGAAATGTTAAGTTACTAATCAGGCATAATATTTCAGTCAAGCAAGAGGAATAAGTGCTTGAGATCTGCTGTATAACATTGTCCCAAAACTCAACAGTAATGTACTGAACACTCAACATACTTGTCAAGAGGGTAGGTCTCCCATTCAGTGTTCTTGCTACAATTTTAAAAAGCCATACAGAAAATTACTTCATATCTTGGCTGTAGTTGTTATTATGATAGACATTAATAATTTTAAATGGAGTACCATGGGGCCTAGAAGGTAAAGAGGGGAAAGCAAGAGAAGAAAAGTTGGCATTTACTATGCTAAATATTTCAGATATTTACACATGCTGCTGCATTTAGTCATTATAACTTTTAGAGCAGATAATTATATCTATTTTGCAGATGAAAAGGCTGAGTTTCAGAAAGGTGAAGTAATTTGTCTAAGGTCACAATGTTAGCAGAGGCACAATGCTAGCAGTTATCTGGAAGTAGATTTGACAGCTATTAACCACTCTTGCCCTGACTGGCAGAATTATGGATACAAGAACAGTAACGATTGCTTTACTTAGGAATTCACTTTAGTGAATTTTAGAAAATCTCCAAACATGGAAAGTTGTTATATGTAAACAATATTTATAAGTTAAAACAAACTAGGAGAAAGAAGGGAGTAATACATTCTGAAACAACTTCAAATTTAAAATAAGTATTCAAAAAAGATTATATGATTTACTACACTGAAAAGTGGGGTCTAAGAGCAACTAAATTAGACTAAAATTTAAAGTAAAGAATGACTAGGAGCAATAGTTATCTGAGCCTTTCTCAAGAGCACTTCTCCTGTCACCCATTGTACAACCCTGCGCCCACATTCGCATTCCTCATCCAGATGGTACAGAGCTGGGCTTCTCAGGCTTGAAACCAATGACACCATGGATATATTTATGGAATGTGAATAATTTTATCCTCACATGTGTGCCAATAGCATACTCCATGGTCTTTCCACAAAAATTAAAAATCTAAAAGATCTATGATGCAATTTTAATATCTACATTGTTCCTTTCAGGTCTCTAGACTTGCAAAGAGGAAACTTTTAAAGACACCTCTGTACAACCAAGTACATCTTGTGTGAACAGGAATTCTTGGCAAGACAGTTTTAAAAAAAATTTTAACATCCTAAACTTATGCCCATTTCATAAGAGTTGAATATGAAATTTCCTGTACAAGCTTTTTTATATAGAAAAGGCCATGATTAGCCAAATATGGTTGTGCATGCCTGTAATTCCAGCACTGGGGAGACTAGGGCAGGAGGACTGCTGTGAGTATGAGGCCAGCCTGAACTACATAGTGAGACTGTCATCAAAATATAACAGTTTTTAAAAGGTCATGATATTTGTTTTGGATTTGAATTTCATGAGTGATTTTACTGTACCTCTATTTTAGCTTTAATTCCATTTTATAAAATATAATTTTAGGTAAACTAATACTATTATCTGTTATATTTACAATTTAGTTAGTAGTTTCAAAGCAGAATGCTTTTAATTCTTTTATGCTACAGGTAACTTTGAAACAATGTATCACATAGTTTCTGTTTATTAACCACCAAACCAAATTAATCTTTTTTCTGTGACACACAAAGATACCTTATAAATATGCATCTCCAGAAAGTTTCCAAGGATAATGCTAAAATTATCAAAATACAGGGTAGGTTCTTTATTTATATAGTTTATCTTTTTTAGGAAGATAGGATATCTCTGCTGTCAGCAATACAGAAGGGAGATCCTTTGTCTCCTACTTCTTTCTCTTCTTGATAAAGTAGAAAAGGTAGTGTACTATTGGTGAGTTCAAACAGTCATAAAGTTGCAGTGGGAGGGTCGGTTCAGGAGTTGTGAGTTACAAACTAGGTACATTTACTGAAGTAGAGCAAGGCTCATAACTCAGAAAAATCCCAGAAGACCCAAATAAAGTTGTCTGAATGATCAGGGATCGTTTAAGGAATGAGACCCTACTTGATGATAGGAGGGCAGGTGGAAAACAGCTGTCATAAAATATTACTGATGAAGAAAGAAAGAGAACCAGAGAACTAGATAGGCTCCCTTTACCACTTTTCCAAACTAAAAATTCTTAACCTGTTGTTTCTAATGGAGATATTATACTTTCCACAAAGTCTGTGGTCCAAAAAATAGTCTAAGAATCAATATTCTAAACTTTGGGTGTATCCATAATTTAGCTCTATGTGAGTAAGTTCTAAACTTCCTGATGAGAAGAAAACTGCTTTGGTTTTTAAAAGATGATCCTGCTTCCATGTAAAGGTAAACTACAACTTCATTCATTCTAAAACAGATGCTTACCATATGCCAGGAAACACGATATAAAAATTCCAGCAAAACAATTCTAATCTCAAAAATCTTGCAACAAGTTACATGAGGAGTTAAATATGATAGTTACTGTATAATGTGACAAATGATGCAGGCATAATAAATTAGACCCCTCATACAGACTATAAATGTTTCATTTAACTTAAAAATTTCACTTCTAATCAATACAATGACTGCTTGATTGATATTTTCAATCATACTGTAATAGTCATTACAATATAATGAAGGGCAGTATCATATCATTGAGAAGATAATCAGAGCCAGTGGACCAGCTTTGGAATAGTTTTCATAGTCCCAGAACTGCTTGATAAAAGTCAGATGGATCTGTCATGAGACCCCTCTGCAGGGTCCAGTCCAGCAATGGTGACTCAGCTTCTCTAAAAGAGCCCATCTAAAAACCCCTGTGAACTACACTGTTAAATCATCTACTCTTCAATATAGGCCAGCTTAGACTTTCAGGGATGCGTGCTATAATTTACAGAGAAGAGAAAGCGTCCTAGTTTGGGTCTAGCTTCAGTCTATTTCAGAGTAAAATGGGAACTAGGTAAGAATTGCTTTATTTCCTATATGTATTGTCATTATCATCAAAAAACCACAGCCAGCTTGTCCACAGTACCCTGTGTGTTTCTTAAAGATCTACACAACTGGCGGCAACTTCATAATAATGTTCATGAGACTTCTTTGCCAAGCATTTTGAAGTCTTGCTAGTGTACCAAGGAAGAAAATAAAACAGTAAAAATATAGACAACCTCAAAAAAAGTTGGTGTATTTTATACATTGCTACATGCACTAAGATCAGTAGTGAGCCGTGGCATTACACCTTACTCTAAATCACTAGGAGTGTACTGATGGAACAAGTAAATCATTCTACCTTCATTTGCCTAATTAAATACAAAAATGAATCCACTTTAAGAATAAACTACTCTGCACTGTCAGGTAAGCTACCCTACACAAAGCCAGCAGAAAAGAGGGACTCCTGTCAGAGGACAAGGGAACAAGCTGCCAATGAGTTCTGAGTTTCCAGTTTCATCCTATCAAGAAAACAGTACATCAATGTTTCCTTTAAATGATTACTATTTCCTCAGGTAACATTTCCACTCCAGTTATGCCAAAATATTATTGTGATGTCTCAAGATTTAAGTCTCCTTCTTTTCTTTTGTTTTTTGGGTTTTGTTTGTTTGTTTGTTTTTAGACAGGGTCTCACTTTGTAGTTCAGGCTGGCCCTGAGCTCACTATGGAGCCCAGGCAAACCTCAAACTCAGCAATCTTCCTGCCTCTGCCTCCTGAGTCCTGGGATTACAGATTTGAGCCACCAAACCAAGTATTTGTGGTCTGTGTTACTGATTGCCAGTGGGCATGAGCCACCACACCCAGTATTGTTGTATGTGGTTACCAGGGATCCAACCAGGGACCTTGCACTTGCTAGACAGGCGCTGGAACCACTAAGCTAAATCTCTGGCCCGAAAGACTTAAATCTTATTAGGTAGGACTACCATTTATGTCTCTCTTCAATAAAAGGCAACCAAAGACATTATGGAATTTCATCAGGCTCTTGACATATATAGTTAAGGGAGTGCCTACTCCTAAATTTTAGTAATTTAACACAAAGCTAAGAGCTAACAAATCTAGAAGGTTAATAAAGTGGTTAAAACAAAGTACCCAAGCCGGGTGTGCCACTCAGTCAGTGGTCTAGTGCTTGCCTAGCATGCACAAGGACCTACATTAAATAACACCACTAAAAAATTTTTTTAAATTTTACTTTCTAAAACATTGATTAAAACCTTTCTCTTCTTCTCTTTAATTACTTAAAGGGAGAGAATAAGTTGGTATCAGCATATATGTCCCCTGTGGTTTCTATTTACCATTCAAGGTGAAGAAACTTGCAAAGAGGTAGCAAATAACTTACATTGCATCTTCCCATGAACCAGAAGTACATACTCCATACTCCTTTAGGGCTCCCACACTAGAAGCTGAGCCTGTATTCTATGTAGAGCACAGTGAAGTAACATATGTCCAAAGACAAGGAAATGTTTTCCACTTCTTTAATAAATGCATACAGTCTGTGCTCATGTATATTTACACAAGCCCGTTTTTCCCTACAGGGAGGAAAAGTCAGACTCATTGACGTTGTTTCTGACCCTCAAACTGAACTTGATACTATCAATGTACATTTTAATTAAAGATTAGGCAAAACTATTTTTTACTTAAAGGCTGATTTTGAACAAATGCCTTTGCCATTACATTAAAAATAAGACATGGTATTAAATAAAAAGGATATACATTATTGCTTCTGTGTTTGTCACAGTAAATACTTTTGACAGATGTTTCCTCTTTTTTCAAACATGCTAGGAAGTGCTTGAGCCTTAATAATTTAAAAATATATATTAAATACATTTATATAATATATATAAGATCCACTGAGAATACTGTATAGCACTGTACAATGAAAAAGACAAATTATTACTTATTTATCTTTCAAGGCCAAGAAATGTTGACAGAGTCAATCCATCTCTTTTGTTAATGTAAAAATAACTCTCTAGCTGAGTAAAAATGTTTGTGGTCTCAGACACCTTTAAGGAATGTGACTCTGGGACATATTAACTCACAAGAAATATTCACTGTATATTATTTATCTACTTCAGAAATAGCTAGTATCTCTTGCTAGAATATAGAGGCATTAGATTTCTTTAAGTGAAAAGCTGAACCCTAGTAGTTAAAATAACTTGAACTCACCATTGTGAAGGTTGTGTTTGAACAGTTGTAACAACAGACTGATGTACTCCAAAAAGAATTTTTAAAACTTGGTTAATTTTAGTGAAAAAACTTTAGGATGTTCTTGCAGAGCTTAAAATGTCTCTAATTTTGCTTTACTAAAATTAATCCTAGTCTAATATTCGATGAAAAATAAATTTATGTGTATCAATGATATAGGTATGTTTATATTTTGATTTGCAGTTCTCAAAGAAATCTCTTGAACTTAAGAAAAAAACAATAGTGATAAGCAACATAAAGCCTTTTTTTCTTAGTTATAACAGACTAACTTTTTTTTTTGAGACAGGGTCTCGCTTTGTAGTTCAGGCTGGCCCTGAGCTCACTATAGCCCAGGCAAGTTTTGAATTCAGCAATCCTCCTGCCTTGTCTTCTGAGTGCTGGGATTACAAACTTGAATCACCACACCCAGTATTGTTGTATGTGGTTACCAGGGTCAAAACAGGGACCTTGTGTTTGCTAGGCAGGCTCTGGAACCACTGAGCTAAATCTCTGGCCCTAACAGACTAAATTTTTATGACATTTAGTATCCTACTCTGATCAATGGCTTACTCTGAGTAAGATCTTATTATATAAGACCAATTCAAAAGAACCATATTAGTTGTTTTCCATTTTAAAATGCCTATATTTTTAATGTTGAATCATTGTCCAAACAAAATTTTTAAAACACTGGCCCTCTTTGAGAAAAGAATACTTTCCATTTCACAGATAGGAATATAAAGCTTGGATAAATACATTCAGTAGAACCCAGGCATTGACTTCAGTGGCCATATTCTCAGCTACTCCACAGGTCTCAGACATGTTCTCAGATACAGGCAGGAGGCACAGTCAATAAGAAAAATAGATGAGCAGATGACTAAAGTGAACTGGAAAGCACATGTCCACTTATTCAGCTCCAGGATAGTGTGGGCAGGTTAGATATGGTCAATTTAAGAAATCAGAGTAGATGGTAATTAAGATATCTAGGCTGTGAAATCGCCTGACAAAAATACTGGCTCAAACTTTTATTTTAAAACAACATATAGTAGAATTGATAAAAAGAAAAAAAACGGTGACACTGGCTATGATTGGAGCAACTGGAACTCTGGTGTACTACTGAGGGGAATCTAAAATTATGATAGCCACTTTGGATAATAGTTTGATATATTCTTACAAAATTAAACATAAATTTACCACATAATGCAGTCTCAAGGCTAAGGATTCTCCCAAGTGAAAAGAAAAACTATACTCTTGAAAATCTGTACCTGAATGTTTATAGTGGTTCATGTGTAATGACCCAAAACTGAAGACAATCCAAAGACATCTCAACTGGGAACAGAATGCTATTTAGCAAAGAAAAGGAAAGCACCCCTGATATAGTTGCATGAATGGGTCTCAGAAACATTATGATAAGTGAAAGAAGCCAGACTCAAAATGCTACATACTATATACTTCTTTTTGTATGACATTCTGACAAAAGCAAAACCATAGAGACAGAAAACAGATCAGTAGTTGCCAGGAAATGCGGGTGGGGCAAAGAGTTGACTACAAAGAATCAGTACAAGGGAATTTGGAGGATGATGGAAATGTTCTATATTTTTATTGTAGTGGTAGTTACAGTTCTACATATTTATCTAAATTCTTTAAAATACACACTCAAAAAAGTAAGTTTAACTATGCAAAGTATATCCTAAAGAGGGAAATAGTTGAAAGATGAGAAAAAGCACTAATCTACTGTTTTATATGCACATAAAATATATAAAATGTTTTATATAAAACAATATTTTAATTCATTTTTATGTAATATTTATATTTTGAATTATATTTTGAATTTAAGGTAAAAGAACCTTAACAAGTTAACATTGCAACTTATTTAGGAAAAATGACTTAAGAATAACTCTCAGACTAAAACTCCACTCAATGAAATAAAACCTAACACACTCAAAAACCATATTTTCTTGAGAACTAGACAATACAAATTCCACAGAAAGGTACACCATGAAATAATATTTAGACTGCTATTATAGTAAAATTATTTGAGTTATGTATTTAAATAGATGCAAGAATAGATAAAAAGTGTTTTTGAAAATTACAAAACAATGTTTAAATAAAGTGACAACAAGCTTACTTATTAGGGTAAATCTGCTCTATTTAAAAACTCTCAGCCCCTCAAAAGCTATGTGACCTTGGACAGGTTACCTATCCCTCTAAACTTTATCCTCACTACTGTAAAATGTAAAATCCTCAGGGCCGGAGATTTAGCTCAGTGGTTCTGGCGCCTGCCTCGCAAGTGCAAGGTCCTGAGTTCAATCCCGGTAACCACATACAGTGCTAGGCGTGGTGACTCATGCCCACCAAAAATCAACCAGCAATCAGCACCACATACCACAGTGCCGAGCGTGGTGGCTCACGCCTGTCATCCCAGCACTCGGGAGGCAGAGACAGGAGGATTGCTAAATTCGAGGCTTGCCTGGGCTACATAGTGAGCTCAGGGCCAGCCTGAACAACAAAGCGAGACCCTGTCTCAAAAAGAAAAAAAAAAAAAGTAAAATCCTCAGAGTTTTTGTAAAGACAAATGAGAAAATACCTCCCAAGCAGTAAGCCCATATAAACTTCCAAATAAGTGACAGTTTTTACTAATTATGTAACAGTGGAAATTTCAGGATTTTTATATTTTGACTTTACCTCCAAATACTGAATTTGAATTATAGTTATTTACAATAAAACCATCAATGAACAGCAGAAGAAACCATTAACAGAGTGAAGAGACAACCTACAGAATGGGAAAATTTTTTACCAGCTACACTTAAAAAAAAATTAACCCCCCTCAAATTTAAAGACCCAATTAAAAATGAGCATGTGAAATGAACAGACAATTCACAGATGAAGAAATACAAACAGCCAATAAAATATGAGAAAATTTTCAACATTGCTGGCCGTTCAAGAAATGCACATCTCTGACTCCAGAAACAGTAGCCACCATCAACAAATCAACCAATAACAAATGCTGGCAAGGCTGTGGGGAGAAAAGAACCTCTCAGTTGTTACTGGAACTGTGAAATGATATAGCCACTATGGAAATCAGTATGGAGATTCCTTAAAAAAACAAAAGTTGAAATTCTATTTGGCCCAGCTATTCTCCTTTTGGGTATTTTCCTAATATTACAGTGATGTATACATACTCATGTTTATAGGTGTGCAATTCCTAATACCTAAATCTTGGAAACAGCCTATATGTCCATCAACAGATGAATGGATAAAAATATGGTAGCTCCACACAGTGGAGTACTGCTGTGCCACAAAAAGGGCAGATTTAAGTCGTCTGTAGGAAAATGATGCAGCTTGAGACCATGATATTAAAAGAAGTAACTCAGACACACAAGCTTAAATATTGCATGTTTCTCTTATATGAAACACTCAACATGTACATAAAGTACAAAATAAAAGACATTTAGAAAAAAGAGAAAGAAAAAAGATATTGTAATGCAATGTAGACAACTTATCTAAAAGTATACCTTGAATTAGTACAATTGTCTATATTTTATATGTTCTTTGGCTTATTCTGGTTTTCAATGTGTATAAATGATAACTTCATAAAGTCTTGTACGACAGATTAATCTGATGCTGGAAAAATAAAGTGGGGATGGAAGGAGGAGGGGGAAGAAGGGAACTATCCACTACAGTGAATGCAATCATTATGTACTGTAAACACACACTAATAAAAACCCCAAAATAATTATGAGAGGCTTCAGAGTTAGGGCAAAGGAGTGCCACACAGTGGTTGGTACTGTTAACACTGGTCCTTTAGTTTTCACCTGTTGGGCAATATAGCCACTGTCTAGCCACTGCTGGCAGAAAAGAGCCTTGTTTGTTTCATTTTTAAAACAATTAAACACTGGGTTTCTATCTCCCTCTAAATACAGGAATCTGTTTTTGAAGGGATCTGAAAGCTTACTAAGAACAAAACAACAAAATGATGTATATAAGCCTCACTTCCATAACCCAGAGTAAATATGGAAAAGGAATAAATTCAGACAACCTGATTTTTTAAACTTCATAGAACTAGGCAACGACATCTTTTGAGGGTTTGTGGCTTTACCGTATCTCAATATGTAAGTTATTTAAATTCTTATTTGACTTGCTTCTTAGAATCTGAAACTTTGCTTTCTACGTGTGAATTCAAAGATCTGTCTTATTACTGTGTAGCATTTACTAGGAAAATAAAGATGTTTTTCTTATTCAGTAGATGTTCTTTTTGAATCGATGGACTTTGGTTGTGCTTTCTGAAATGTAAATCTAATTGCTAGTATTGGATGGATACTGACATTAAAGCCTTATAAATTACTCTCTACTGCTTGGTAATTCCAACTTGGAAAATTAGAACGCTACTAGTGGAAAGTAAGAACATACACAAGAACAGTTTTGTCGCTGACTCTTCTTACCCCGGTGCTGAGAAGTGACCGAAAGGTTTCTCGTGTGCTAGGCAAATGCTGTACTACAGAACTACACCTCTAGGCTTCCATTTTAAATTTCGAGACACGAAGTCCCAAAATTGCCCTGGCTGGTTTGGAACTTGTGATCCTCCCGCCTGAGCCTTCGGAGTAGCTGGGATTACAGCCGTCCACCAAAGAGCTCAACTTTCAGTGATATTTCGAATTTGAAATTTCGTTTTGATTCCAAAGAAAACATAACGTCTCACTTTTTATTTTAATTTTAGACGTTTCGAATATGTCCTAATTTCGATGCTAAAAAGCATTGTGAGTCGGCTCAAACTTCTCCCACGAAAGCGACGGGTCCCTGGACACCCCGCCCCGGAGTGCTGCGCAGAGCCCGCGCGTAAAGTGCCCTTAGTTCGGGTCCCTCCTCACGCCAGGCAGACGGCACTCCCTGTAGCCCCACGGGTGCCCAGCCAGGGAAAAGGAACCGAACAAATGAGGCCTCGGAGGCAAAGGAAGCCGCCGGCCGGGTCCGCGTCCAGGGTCGTGCGGCCGCGACCCGGGCGTCCGCCGGGGCGGGGCTGGGGACCTGGAGGCCGCCGAGCGCGCCGTAAATAGCCCGCGGAGTACTGAGGGGAGGGCGCGGGGCTGTGAGTGAGCAGGACGGCGGGGGACGTTTACCTTATGGTGGAATAAAACGCTAGCGCCTCGAGCGTGGTACTTTTCCTCACAGAAAGTTAAATGCCACGCTGAAGCAAACGGCAGCGTTCCCCGCTCAGCCGGACTACACCCTCGCAGCGGCACTGCGGCGAGGAGAGGCGACTCCCAAGGCCTCGGCCTTGAGCTCGAACCCGGGCCCCAGCCCCACAGGCGCCATGAGCACCTGGGGACCAGCTCTCCGCGTCCTGCCTCGGGACAGCAGGGCTAGGCGCTGGAGTTGAGGCAAAGGAAGCCCGGCCTGGCCCCGCCCCTCCCTCGTGACCCCGCCCCCTCGCACGGCCCCGTCCCGTTCCCCCGCCCCGCCCCGTGGACGGTTTGATTAATGACTCTCCTGCGGAGGGGGCGGCTCTGCACCGCCGCCTCCTCAGTTTAACCTCCGTGCCAGGCGCTGACCTGCGCCCCACTGGCCTTCGCGGGCCGGAGCACACACGCGTGGCCCCCGGGACGCCGCACAGAAGACGAGAGCAGCACGGGCGGGAAGCAGCCTTCGGTGAGCCGCACGGCCCTGGACGCGCGGACCGGCTCGACGCCCCCTGCGCCCAAGCTCAGGGCAGCCGACCTCCGCATCGCTGCTCCAGAAAGGTGAGACCCCGAACCCGGCCGCGCCGCGCTGCTCCTGGGTCAGAGCCGGAGCGGCCGCCGTGGTCCCGGGAGGCGAGGGTGCCCCTCCTCAGAGCGCGAGGACCCACGGGCGGCCCGCGTCACGCACATCGCGCTCGGCGGGAGCGACCTGCGTCCCTTTCCCCGCGGACTGGCGGGAAAGCGGTCCCGACTCGCGGGCAGGTGCCGGGAGATCCTCCTTCCCGGGTCGGGCGCCCGAAGGCGGCTCCGTCGGCGCGCGAAAGCGGGGCCGCGCCCTCGAGTTCAGCCCTCACCGCGCCTTCCTTCCTTTGCAGCGCGCGGCGCCAGACGCCACCATGGACCGCGGCCCTGGGGCGAGCAGCCCGCCGAGTGCCGTGGCCGAGCCCGCGCCCCCGGCCTCCAGCGCCTGCGACCCGAGCCCGGGGCGCAGTGGGCCGGGGCCGGCGGGCCCGGGGGTCGGAGCGCGCTCTGGGGGCGGCCGGCCCGCCGCGGCGAATGCGGCGCGGGAGCGCAGCAGGGTGCAGACGCTGCGGCACGCCTTCCTGGAGCTGCAGCGCACGCTGCCGTCGGTGCCACCGGACACCAAGCTCTCCAAGCTGGACGTGCTGCTGCTGGCCACCACCTACATCGCGCACCTTACCCGGAGCCTGCAGGACGACGCCGAGACGCCGGCGGACCCCAGCCTAGGCGCCTTGCGCGGCGACGGCTACCTGCACCCGGTCAAGGTAGGTAGGCAGGGTGCGCTGGGGCTGGAACACGTCCCTCTGTCACTCCCTGTCCAGGGCCACTGAACTCCCACTTCTGCCGAGGGTTAAGGGAACAGACCAGAAGTGACTGGGTGGCACGCGCCCCGCATGCACACATGCACACATGCACACACACACACACACACACACACTGCACTGGATGGCTCCCTCACTGTTCACGAGGACAGTAGTGGAGGATGTGGCTAAAGCCTGGGGGGTTATGTACAGGTCTCCAGCTGCTTACCCGTTGGCAGTCTAAGAAATTTGCTCATTTTAAGGCTAGAAGTGGGGGACTTGATTGCACATCCTTATAATTTATAGTATCTGAACTACATTTATAACCTTTGGAAGTTTTTAAGTTTGTAATAGACATAAGCATATTTTCATGGAATGTTTGAAAGGTTTTACAAATTAAATAGTCATGGAATTATCTGCTCCTCAATAACGCTAAGGAAACACTGTCGAGGAATTTTTGATAAAAATAGTAAGAACAAATGAAGACATTCTGCATCCTCACAAAGCAAACTTTCAGTCGATTCAAATAATGGTTAAATGTCATAGCCAAGACAGCTGGTAAGAACATTTTAAAAAAGCATGTTTTATGTCATTTTCATAATAGATTAGTATGTTGAATGATTAAATACCACATTCATATTTTCAAATACACAAAATTAGCCAAAAGAATCCATAATTTTTTACATATAGGTAGAATGGCCATTTACTATGGTATGTTTAATTATAATATATTACCAATGTTGCTATAGTCTCTGCAACATCCTTTTCTTCTACATTTGATTGTTTTGAAACCTTCTGTTGATCTGGCTTTCTTTTCAAAAAAGAAAATTGATCCTTGTATTTGTTAAACCTAAATTTTCAAATTTTTGGCTTCACTATTCTGAAGTATTTTAACACATACAAATACAAAATCAACACTTAGCCTTAAGAAAATCATTGTCTAGTAAATTATTAAATGATCACTGTTGAAAAGCAATAAAGTACACTCTAATATTAATTGATCTTACATTTGGGTGAAGGTTAACAAAATTTAGCAAATATCAACAGGATGAGAGACTTAAGCCTTTTCAAATACTACATATAAAAGAATGAAATAGCATTATTTATAATTATGATAGACCCCCATCCTGTAAGTCAATGTTATAATCCCAACAGAAAAGGCACTCCTTTTAAAAGGCTTTGTTATTAGTGTGCATCAGATTACTATTCAAACACACCACTAATATAGATTTCTTTTGACTTGAATACTATTCAGATACACCAGTAATATAGATTTCTTTTAACTTGAAATTGCCCATAAAGTTTTTAATATTAAGTAGATTTTAATTTAAAAAAGCATATGTGTGGGACATAATTCAGAATGAAAAATCAAGTTTTCATTTTGGTTCAGTTTTTCTTTAAATGAATAGAAACATTAACATTCTTTAATTAATAAACATTAACATTCTTTAAATGTTAGAAACATTGATATTAAAATGTAACAATAAGCATAGTAAGCTTTTTTGTATTTGACTCATATTAAATATTGTTGTTATTTTTTTGAAGAATTAAATCTCATTTGTCCTCTGAATCAATTATTCTGATTGTTAAAGACAACTCTGAACTCCTCTAGCACTCTGGGAAGCTGAGGCAGGAGAATGTCAAATTGGTGCCCAACCTTGGGAATCTTGTAAGGAGAACTTATCTCAAAAAATTTTAAAAAGGGGCCGGAGGGTTAGCTCAGTGGTTCCGGTGCCTGCCTTGCAAGCGCAAGGACCTGAGTTCGATCCCCAGTAACCACATATAATGCTGGGCGTGGTGGCTCACGCCTGTAATCCCAGCACTCGGGAGGCAGAGACAGGAGGATTGCTGAGTTCGCGGCAGCTTGCCTGGGCACCATAGTGAGCTCAGGGCCAGCCTGAACTACAAAGCGAGACCCTGTCTCCAAAAAGCAAAAAAAAAAAAAAAAAAATTTTAAAAAGGCAGTGAATACATGTCAGTGGGAAGGTCCTGGGTTCAATCTCAGTCCCACAAAACAAAACAAAATGATAATTCCGGAGGTAATGATAGAAGGCCAGATTATTTCTTAAAATTAAATTGATGATAGTAAAATATTCTAAAACAAAACATCCAAGTTCCAACTACGTATAAAGGACAATTTGAGGACAATGATTACAATTATGAGTTAAGACTTATACCTGTCCTAAATGAACAGATTATAGAGATGAAAACAAAAATACTATTTAAACAACAATACAACACTGTAAGACAAAATGTTACAGTTTCCTTAAGAGATATTACTTGAGGAAATGAAGGTTAAAAGCAATACATAATTAAAATTCCTATTAACACATTACTTATCAGATATTGACAATATCAGTTTTACTTTTTGGTTAATAAGTTCCTTGTAAACTGTTATAGCCCTTAATAGATGTTCTAAAGTGACTTTATTTTCATAGCGCCAGCAAATCCCATTCTGATAACAGACCTTTTAACAAATATTTTAGTGCTGTGATTTTGAATCATCAGTACTTATTATCAATATTATTAGCATGTTAAACTGTTGGGGACCTAGATTAAGAGTGCATCAAATGAGAAGCTGGGGATGTTGCTCACTGTAGCTCATTTGTGCTTAGCATTTGTGAGGCCAGCGTTATATCCCCAGCACCAAAAAAAAAGAAACCAAAAAAACTATCTATGAGACTGTTCTTGGGGCATTAACCTTATTTTAATCCCTTTGGGTCACTAGTGGTTTTGATCAGAGCCAGTGGCCCAGAAAAAGGACAGTGATTTTCCAGGAGAAAATATATTTCCTTTTGGTACAAGGGATTGAACTTGGGACCTTGTGCTTGCGAGGCAGGTGCCAGAAGCACTGAGCTAAATCCTGGGCCCTGAGAACATATATTTCAGAACTTGACGTGGGGAGAAAAGCACCGATGACTGTTAATTGTCCACCACTGAAGAATCTTTGTACTGATAAACAATAATTTTAAAAATAAATGGAGGGTTTTGTTATTTTGGGGTCATTTAATTCTCCCAAGAGTACATTTTTAAAGTTTTTTTGTTCAGATTAACTTTGTTAGTTTGCTAGATTTTTCTGTTTAATGAAACTTCATGGTTTTAAATATACCTTAGCAGAGAAAGGAAAGTTCAATATTTTGTTGATCTACACAGTGCTAAAGCTTGAAAATATAATGTACATCAGTCAGTAGCCTTTTTAGCATCTTGGTTACATGTGCAACCTAACTAATTTTTTTTTACATTTTCATTCCTAACTCTTAAAATTGTTTATATGTCTACATTAAGTTCAATTACAGACCTTTTAGAAAATCAAGGACACAAATTCCTTAAAAAGGAAAGTTTTATTACTTAATAAGTCCATGGAAAATGGGGCAAAAGTTCACATATACATTTTCTGTTTGCTTATGAATTCCTTATTTCTAGCAAGGATGTAAGGAACAGATGCCTTCATCTGTCTCCACATTTTGTTGAATGATTTAGAGGAATTTTCTGCACAATAGGACCTGGCTAGCACATATGAGAACCACCAGGGAAGCATTCAATAATATTTTTATTTTATTTATTTTTAGATGTACATATTTAGTTTACATAATTTTCAAATTACATTTAAGTTTTGAGCAAGAAATTCTTAAATGCATGTAAAAATGGAGCAAGAGTATAAAATGTTTAGAAACACTGGCTTATAACATTGCCAAAAATCCTGTACTTTCTAATTGGTGATTTCTGCACTATACTGTTCATCATATGTATGAGTCTTCTCAGGCTGCCTCAACAAAATACCACAGACTAGGTGTCTTAACAACATGAATTTATATCCTCAACAAATGGAGGCTAAGAAAATCTGAGATCAAAGTGCTTTCAGGCTTTTCTTCTTGGCAAGGACTCTCTTGCTGGCTTGCAGATGGGGCACTTTTTGCCGTGGAGGCATCTTTTGCTGGGCCTGCACACTAAGGAAGGGGGAGGGAGGAGGGAGACAGAGTGAAGGGGAGACAGGGACAGAGAGCACCTCACCTGGCTTTCTCTTTAAAGTTCACGAATCTGTAATGACCTAATTTAATTCTAATTACTTCCCAGTTAGCCACTTTAAGGTTTAGTACTTCAGGTTACGCATTTTGGGGAACACAAACATTAGGCTTTAATACCATAGGAGATCTTTAGTAAAATGCAAGTTTCATATTTTATGTGCATTTAAAATATAGGATCTGGTCTGGAGATCTAGCTGAGTGGTTCCAGCCCCTGCCTACCAAGCACAAGGTCCCCGGTTCAGTCCCCAGTAACCACATAGAACAATACAGGGCATGGTGATTCACGCCCACCAGCAATCAGTACCACATACCACAATGCTGGGTGTGGTGGCTCACACCTGTAATCCCAGCACTCGGGAGGCAGAGACAGGAGGATTGCTGAATTTGAGGCTTGTCTGGGCTACATAGCTCAGGGCCAGCCTGAACTACATAGTGAGACCCTGTCTCAAAAAAAAGGATTTTAGCTATAGTAATTTGAATTTAGGTCCCTCAATAATCTGAGCTACTGTCAATAAATTCATCTATCACACCTAGAGACATTAAAATACAATAGTTGCTGGATGCCACAGAACAAAATCTTTCCAAATATTACCCACTTATTATTCTTTTGCCTAGATTTTAGTATACATGCTACTGAAGCGAGAGCATCTTTTGCCTAGATTTTAATTTTTTTATTTTATTTTATTTTTTTTTTTTTTTTTTTTGAGACAGGGTCTCTCTTTGTAGTTCAGGCTGGCCCTCAGCTCACTATGTAGCCCAGGCAAGCCTCGAACTCAGCAATCCTCCTGTCTCTGCCTCCCGAGTGCTGGGATTACAGGCGTGAGCCACCACGCCCGGCTGCCTAGATTTTAAATGGCATATAAAATGTATAAGTATGGGGCAAAATGAGATACTTCAACACATGTGTACGTTATATAATTTTCAAATCAGCGTAAGCCTATTTATCTTTTCAAACATTTGTCATTTCTTTATGGTGAAAACATTCAAAATCTTTCCTTTTGGCTTTTTGAAATATAAAGTATATTATTATCTAGTCACCAGACTGCAGGAGGACACCAGGACTTAAAAAATATAAAATACTTTATGAGTTTGCTTGCCATCTCTGCTGAAGGGCCATGTTAATCTTCTCTGTGTCATTTCAATTATATAACTTTATGTATAATGGGTAATTGAGCATTCATTCTTTAGAGCTATGTTTTACATTTATGTTTTAGGTTTAATTAAAACACTGTGAATACATACATTTTTCTACACTTTCAAGTATATTCTCCATGACTTCTTCAGTTTTCTTTATATGTACACATTTTTAATTATAATGAAAGTCAATATAGTTACTTTTATTGTTAGCATTAGTAAACTTTTTCATGCTGTCCCTTCACATTCCTAATTATAATTGTTATTAGTTACTGCAGTTGCACTAGAGTATTTGAAAATTTTAACATTACAGAGTATGTTATATATATTATAGATACTAACTTCTGGCACTTATTTAAATATTCTTTTTTTTTCAGAAATGGCCCATGCGCTCAAGATTATACATTGGTGCTACTGGTCAGTTTCTGAAGCATTCTGTCTCTGGAGAAAAGGCAAATCCTAACAGCACTCCACCAGACTCACAGCTTTAGGCTCTCCTGGCGGGAGCTAGTGGAAGTGGTGGCTATTGTTTTTAAGTACTGTAAAATAATTCCATATTTATTCCATCAGGCATAACTAACATTTCTGAAAGTTTACATTGTAATGTATAATTAAATTGTTCAGATTTATCTGTATAAAACAAAATGAGTCTTGTATGACACATACTGCTTATCTATTCATTGAGTCACTGTTAATATAGTGCAAGAGAAACTATTAGAAAAAAGAAAAGACATAAAACAAACCATATGCACATATATAATCTGCAGAGAATGTGCCACTCATTTTCTGTAATGTATCCTATTAGAGATTTAAAAGTCAATATTTGTCAGTAGTGTCTTTCTAGTGTATATTTACAATATACCAATATTCCATTTTTGTGGAAACCAGTTGTCTTTTGTTGGTCTAAGAAGTCATTTCAGTTGGAAGATACAAGATCATTTATTCAGTTTGGCTATCAATATACATGTAAATATTGTTGCAGTGACATCCTTAACTAGTTACTTTTCCCTTCTAGAACTTAGAGTATTAGAAATGGCTCGCTCCATGAGACAAGGCATGGTCATCTTTTGAGAAGTTTAGTCAGTATTAAGAGATGACATATAAACTTCCAGCTTGATGGAGGCACTAGGAATACATACAGCCAGTATGCATAGCAGTCCAGAAGTCACTGGGCTGTGAGGTTTGTCAGCCTTCCTCCTCGTCACACCATATCCACCCGATCCTGCTTCAGGTTCTAAGCCAGGTGAGCAGAGTTAGCTGTAACTACCTTGGAAAGACTGGAATTTGCATGATCATTTGGCACTTTGAATATGTTCCTATGACCTTCTTCAGTCAGTAACAGTGTCTAGGCTCCATCGCATGTCAGCTGTTCACAGTCTACCTCTTTGGCCATTAGGAAATGGGGCAAATCCTGTCTAATTTTGGAATCCTGCCACTGATAAGCATCTTGAGGGTGTCTAAGGACCCTTCAGTGTTCCTGAAATACATTCAGGGTTGTTGAGCAGACCCCTCTTGAATCTGTACCAGTACAAATCTCCACCAAGAGGCCTCTCCCACCGTACTGAACACCATTAAGTGCCTAAGGAGTCACAGGTCTGATTATACTACTTTCAATTTTCAACAGAATCTACTGAAATAATAAAAAGTTCTGCCTTTGACAGTACTTTTAAAAATTTCTTCTTGTCTGGTTACAAATGTTTTAATGCCAAAGAAGTGTCATTTCTGTCATAGGTTTTTAAAAATACTGGTAAATATACTAATAGCTTCTGTAAATTGGAAAATCTAGGAAAAATTGCCATGAATAGAGATTTTTTTTTCAAGACACACATGAATCCCAAAAACAGTGGAGTACAGTAGAGACACTTGGGAAAATGTCAACATCAGTTATCTCTTTCCTGACTTAGACCCCCTTTTATCATTTCTTGCTTTTCTTTTCAGTCTGTGTTATATTTTTCACCATAAAGTCAATTTATTTCTCAGTAACCCAGCTTTAAAATTGTGTTTTTTTAAACTCACTTTTCTTTTAGCTTTGGGCAATAAAATGAAGCAAAAAATCATTTGAAAGCAAGAACTATCACTTGGTTGACTCAGAGTCCATGACCTTGTTTGGCTCATAGCCAATAACTAGTAAGTTTTATTATTTTAATGTAAATATCTTTAAAATGTTACCAACTAAAAGCTGCCTACACATTAATATGTAACAAACGTGTATATTTAATATGTGTATATTTGTGAATATATCCACTCATTTAACATTAAAAGGAAGAAAAAACTACAATAAGATTTAGATTCAACTGTTCACTGTTATTGGTACAAGAGGTGCTAAAAAGAATTTCTTTTAAGGAATAAAACAAAAATTTCTTAGAAGTTACCTTTTATGGATCTGTAAACACTAAATTTGATGTAGGAACTTCAGAACAAATGATTTTGTCTAGAGCTGGGGATTTAGCTCAAGTGGTACTGCACCAACCTTGGATGCACAAGGGCCTGAGTTTGATCCCTGGTACCATGAGAAAAAAAATAGATAAGAATGCTAATCTATTAATTAGGCACCAGGTTTTACAGCATTTAATTGGAGGAGTGGGGAAAATGAGCTTTTGTTGAATTAATAGACTTCCCTGAGTCATTCTGTTAGTAGAGCTTTGCTATTATGATATTACTTTTGATTTCTACCTGTGGAATTACAAATGTTTTGGTGTCAATGAAGCATATTTCTGTCATAGATTTTCACAAGGTTTATTAAATTGCTGAATATGCTAACAGCTATTAGTAGTTTAAAAGATTGAAGAGAAGTTCCAGTTTTCACTGATGGGTTCAAAGAGCATGCTGTTATTATTAATGATGCATGATCAACATAAAGGGTACTGTTCAAATAAAGCACTAATTTAAAAATTAATTTAGTGTCTTAAATTTACATTGTCTCTAAATATTTGATTACACTGACAGTATGTTTGAAAATCCATGTAAAGAATAGATACCTATATAGTGTTAACATCTTTACCATGTTCTCTTACTAGAGTACACGTTAGGACTGGTGGGAGGATATGCTTATATTTGGACTCGATATTACTTAACAATGTGCAGGGGAAAGCTTCATTTAAACTTGTTTCAGGTCATCCTAGTGATGTGACACATTTAAAATTCTTTATAATTAATTTGGGGACTACAGAAATGCCTTTTTAGAGATGTAACTAGTTCTGATACTTTTAAAAATTTTCCTGATTATGAAAACATGTGTAGTGCACTTTACTGTGTGCCCATTATACATCAATATATAAAATGCACACATACACTGTTTTTAAAATTAAGCTTAACAAAAAAAGAATGTTGCAGACAATAAAAGTCCCATTGAGTTGATTGTTTGGAATGAAGTAAAGGTGAAAATCATCATTTCCACATTACAGTACTTGGTAATGAAAAATGGTTCTGCAGCTTCTCGGCCTTTTGGCTAAGATCAAGTGTAAAAATGGTTCTGCATTTTTTTGTAAAGCTTTTTTTTCTCAAGGAGTTGTATTTATTTTTTGCTTTTTAAAAATTGATTTTAGTAGTTTCTTTGATCAGAACTGGAACTATAACATTTTTTTTTTTGAGACAGCGTCTCACTTTGTAGTTCAGGCTGGCCTTGAGCTCCCTATGTAGCCCAGGCAAGCCTTGAACTCACAGCAATTGTCCTGCCTCTGCCTCCTGAGTGCTGGGATTACAGGAATGAGCCACCACATCTGGCATTATAGTATGTGGTACTGGTTGCCAGTGGGCATGAGTCACCATGCCCAGTATTGTTGTATGTGGTTACTGGTATTGAACTAGGGACCTTGCACTTGGTAGGCAGGCACCAGAACCACTGAGCTAAATCTTGGGCCATATTCTTTATGAAGAGATATATGAAAGCACAATAAATGAAGAAATATGAGTGTAAAAGGTAAGGAAATGGCATCTTTTACCTACCCACATGATACAAACAAAAAATGCCGATTTCTAGGAAAGGAAATGAGGACTGCGACACCAATGGAATGTAAGTTGGCTTAAATGCAATCTGGCAGTCTCCCTCACTATTCTAAGTGTACACAGTCTGACTTCGCAATTCCATGTTAAAGGAGTTCCCTAAAGATATATGTATGCTTATATTCACAAATGTATAACTATTGCCAATATTCCTAATATTCAGCCTTGTAATTTATAGCCTATAGTCATCGGTATTAACTGCACTCAAGTAACCTAGGAAAAATTTAAACCTGAAGATGCAACATATAGTAATACATATTTTCTTCTTAAATAAATTAGGACTGGGCCAGAGATTTAGCTCAGTGGTTCCAGCGCCTGCCTCGCAAGCACCAGGTCCTGAGCTCAATCCCAGAAACCACATACAATGCTGGGCGTGGTGACTCACATGCACCAGCAGTCAATACCACATACCACAGTGCCGGGCATGGTGGCTCACGCCTGTAATCCCAGCACTTGGGAGGCAGAGACAGGAGGATTGCTGCGTTTCAGGCTTGCCTGGGCTACACAGTGAGCTCAGAGCCAGCCTGAACTACAAAGCGAGACCCTGTCTCAAAAAAAAATAATAATAATAATAATAATAATAAAATAAAAATAAAAAATAAATTAGGACTTTAGCCTCTGTAAAGATACAGTCCAGGAGTGATAAGAAGACTCTATAAAGTTGTCAGGATCCAAGATTTCTACTTATTTCTCAGTGGCCAGAACTGAGTCACAGGCCATTCCCATATATATATGTACATATGACAAATATATCCCTTGAGACTTGGTCATAGTATCTGCATGGACTTAACTATGGATGATTAGTGACTTAAAGAATCATGGGATGTATTAACTTTTTGGTTCTGTAACAAAATACCTGAAGTAATCAGCTTAAAAAAAGGAAAGGTTTATTTCTAGTTCACTGTTTTGGAGCTTTCAGTCCATGGTTGACTGGCACATTGTTTTTTGAGCTTATGGCAAGGCAGTAGATCACAGCATGGGTGCGTAATGGATAGAGCGGTTTACCTCAAGGCAGTCAGAGAGGAAGAGGGGCCAGGGATTTAGCTCAGTGGTTCTGGTGTCTTCCTGGCAAGTACAAGGTCCCTAGTTTGATCCCCGGTTACCACATACCACAATGCCAGACATGATGGCTCACCTCACCATCAGTCAGCACCACATACCACAATGCTGGGCTGCAATGGTTCACGCCTGTAATCCCAGCACTCAGGAGGCAGAGGCAGGAGGATTGCTGTGAGTTCAGGGCCAGCCTGAACTACAAAGTGAGACCCTGACTGAAAGAGAGAGAGAGAAGGGCTAGGATCCCATTATCTCCATCAAGGTGTATCCTCCATATGACAAAAAGATTTTTTTTTTTTTGAGACAGGGTCTTGCTTTGTAGTTCAGGCTGGCCCTGAGCTCACTATGTAGCCCAGGGAAGCCTGAAACTCAGCAATCCTCCTGTCTCTGCCTCCCAAGTGCTGGGATGACAGGCACCGTGCCTGGCACTGTGGTATGTGGTATTGATGGCTGGTGGGCGTGAGTCACCATGTCCAGCATTCTATGTGATTACCGGGATCGAACTCAGGACCTTGTGCTTGTGAGGCAGGTGCCAGAACCACTGAGCTAAATCTCCGGCCCCCAATGACAAAAAGATTTTAAGCCAGGCTCCATTTCCAAAGTTTTCACCATCTCCCAGTAGCACCAAACCATTAAACATAGGTCTTTGAAAGATACTTGTCCGAACAATAGAATGTGTTGAAGCTCACTCAGAAGTAACTTCCAAAGTCCTTCCATGGAATTGGTTTACCAAGGTAGCTTAAACTTCTATCAGAACACTGCCTGCCACATGGGAAGCTGCCCCTATAGTGGCTGACTACAGAAGCATGCTGCCTTTACTACATAAATGTGCTGCTAACTTTTTTGTGTCAACTTGACTGGACCAAGAAATGCCCAGACAGTTGGCTAAACATTATCTCTGGATATTATATTCTTAATATATTCCTCCAAATTCCTATGTTGCAATCCTAACCCCCAATGTGATAATTATAAGGGGGCCTTTTAGAGGTTCTCTATCCCTCTTTGTCCACAGGAGTTACATTCTAAGGTGGACAGTGAATGGCTGAAAATATCTATAGTAGTAAACTCTATACTGTATTTTTCCTAGGAATCACATGCATATCTATGATAGATTTAACTTGTGAATTATGCACAGTAAGAGATTACCCATTCAGTGCCTAGTGACCCATTTCTGGAATGTCCATAACAGTGGAACATAATGGAATGTGTCCTCTTCAAATTATTCCTTGAATTTTTCTAGGTAACATATATGAATGTCATGCCAAAATTCAAAATATTTCAATCTTTGGCATAAATGGGTTAAATAGTAACTAGCAATAAAATACAACAATTATAATAATATACTACAACAAAAGTTATGTAAATGTGGTCTCTCAGGATATAATTCACATTTTCACATTCAGCATTCTACCTGCAAGAGAGTCTAGAAATAATGTTTTTATTCTTGAAGGTACACAAAAGTAGCTATTGAGTGATCCTGTCCTCAGCATCTACCACAGAAGCAGGAGAAACACAAACATTTTGAAAAAAGACAAAGCAGGAGCCAGAGATTTAGCTCAGTGGTTCTGGTGTTTGCCTAGCAAGCACATGGTCCCGAGTTCGATTCCAGTGACTTCATACCACAGTGCCAGGCGTGGTAGCTCAGACCTGTAATCACAGCATATGGAAGGAAGAGGCAGGAGGATTGCTGAGTTCAAGGAATGCCTGGGCTACAGAGTGAGTTCAGTGCCAGCCTGAACTGCAGGACAAGACCCTGTCTCAAAAAAGCACAAAGCAAAGCAAATCTCTTTTATAAGAGGAGAATGCTGGAAGTGACCACTTAGAGAATAATAGCAATGTATGCCATGGGTGCCTAATCCAGTCCTAAGAGATCACGGAAGGCCAAGAGGAATGAGAAAAACCATTCCAAGCATAATAAAAAGCAAACAAGAACATGCTGCTTTGAAAGTCTACAGGGAAGGGGAGTAATGCATCCCATGTATTATTTCATTAATTCTCACAAAAGTTCTAAGAATAAACACTGTACTATAAACACTATACTATTCCTAACATTTAAGTCAAAGGGCGCTTTAAAGTCTCATTCAAGTATGTGGATTGACAAACTGCCAGATACCTTTCACAGAGATGTATAGATGCTTGTTGTTGGGGAATTGCAGGAAGAAGAGCTTAAATTTCTAAACAAGAGACTACATAAATATGACAAAAAATGAAACTAGAAAAAGTTATTTGCAATACATCTGTTCATTGACAATTACTATTTATAATGCATAAAAAGACCACAAATAAAATTTGTAAAAGTACAAATAATACAGTAGGGCCAGAGATTTGGCTCAGTGGTTCCAGCGCCTGCCTCGCAAGCGCAAGGTCCCTGGTTCAATCCTCGGTAACCACATACAATATCCTCGGCAATCACTACCTCATACCACAGATGCTGGGCTTGGTGGCTCAAGCCTGTAATCCCAGCACTCAGGAGGCAGAGGCAGGAGGACTGCTGAGTTCAAGGCTTGCCTGGGCTACATAGTGAGCTCAGGGCCAGCCTGAACTACAAAGTGAGACCCTGGCTCAAAAAGAAAAAAAATAATAATAATACAATAAAGCAAAGGCCAATTTAAAATGTATTAAATACCCAAATGATTACAAATGTGAACAAAATTTTAAAGGAAAAACAAAAATAAACATATGTAAAGTTATCTTTAAATTTCTTGGAAAATGCCAATTAAAATACAACTAAAATCACTTTAACAGAAAAATTTCAAGATTTAAATCTAATATAACATTCTATCTGTAGTAATTTAGAATCTGGATGTGGTAGCATGACTGTAGTCCCAGCACCCAGGAGACTGAGGCAGGAAGATTGCCACTAGTCCAAGGACAGCCTGGGCCTCCTAGTGCATTCAAGCCCAGCTGGAACTATGCAGTGAGACCCTGTCTTTAAAAAAGCATCTTAGAAGCATGGACATTCCACATCCACATTTGACTGTAAGCAGCAGAGGAAATAAATCAGAGCTAGACTTGAAACTGATTAGACTAAACAATGTAGCTGCTGTTAATTACTTGTTTATTTGTTTGTAGTGCTGAAGATCAAACCCAGGACTGGAGACATGCTAGGCTCGTGCTCTATCACTTAGGTACACCCCAAGTTTTTGTTATTTTATTACATCAAAGTTTTTCTTTTGAATTAGGGTCTCCTTAAGTCACTAAGTTGTCTAGGATGCACTTAACTTGCTATCCTATCTTAGTGTCCTACAGTGCTAGGACTATTGGCATGTGCCACCCATCTAGCCTCAAAGATATTTTAAGAAGATTGATCAATGTGGCAAATGGCCTAGAAAGGAAAAAAAAAAAAGGAGGCAGGATAGCATTAATTTTAATGAACCATCATCTTCTTGACTGTCAATGTCTGCAAGGTCCTGGGCTTTAATTTATCTCAATTCAGTAGTTCCAAGATTCTACAACAGAAGAAAAGGGAACCAACTTAGTCAGTAAATTGCCAATAGTTTTATTCTACTAAACCCATTATAAAAGGAAAACTAGTGCCTGGGGATGTAGCTCAGTGGCATTGTGCCTGACATGCAAGCACAAGGTTGTGAGTTGGATCCCTGGCACCAAAATAAATGAATAAGTCAATTTTTAAAAAAGGAGAACTAGCAGGTACACAGATTGGGTCTTGTAAGTGGGAGTCAATGGAAAAGAATAGGTAAGATACATCTGCCAGTGAGAAAGTGAAGGCTATACACATATGAAAATGTGATTTATTCAGAAAACTGCAAGATTTATTTGGGATAACTACTGTGGAAAAGAAAACAGCTGTTTCTTTTCTTTCAAAGGAGGCTTGCTACAGTATTTTTGAGCCATGTGGTTAACAAGTGTGTGGGGATTACATCTGTGTATCACCCTCATCAGTGAATAAAGGTTTCCAAGTTCATGGGAGATGATTTTCACAGATACTCAGGTATGACACTCTCTGACAGGTGGGGACATGGAATTTGGAACACTGGGATCTCTGACATACATATTCATAATACTCAAGAACAAGCATGCAAATACACAAACTGGATATTCAAATTTGTCTTCTACATAATTCTAATTACAATATTATGCCTTCTAGTTAACTGTTCCTTCCAGTTAATATATTCCTTGTCAATCATATTTTCCTTTGGAGGCTTCTAAGGACAGAATATGATTGTCCCTTAAAAATGAAGCTAGTGGGCCAGAGATTTAGCTCAGTGGTTCTGGCGCCTGCCTCGCAAGCACAAGGTCCCAAGTTCAATCCCCAGTAACCACATACAATGCTGGGCATAGTGACTCATGCCCACCAGCAATCACTACCACATACCACAGTGCCAGGTGTGGTGGCTCACACCTGTAATCCCAGCATTTGGGAGGCAGAGGCAGAAGGATTGCTGAGTTCAAGGCTCGCCTGTGCTACATAGTGAACTCAGGGCCAGCCTGAACTACAAAGTGAGACCCTGTCTCAAAAAAA
>PVIC010023204.1:5994-27125 GCA_004025085.1 Thryonomys swinderianus | reverse complement strand
TCTGGTACCCCCTGGGATCTGGCAGTTGCTGATGTCCCGAGGGTCATGAAGTTGAGTGTGGGGGTGGATCCCTGTGACCCCAGCACTCTGGGAGGCTGAGACAGTGGAAGTATAAATTTGAACCTAGGTAGTTTAGCAATTTAGCAAAACCATATCTCAAGGCACAAAATGTAAAAAGTGCTGAGCAGGGTGTGGTGGCACGCACCTGTGATCTCGGAACTCAGGAGGATGAGAATGGAGGATCGTCATGGGTTTGTGGCCAACGTGGGCAACAAAGTGAGTTGAAGGCCACCTTGAACTACATAGTGAGACCCTGCCAGAAACAAAAAAAGAAACAAACAAATAAATAAAAAACATGCTGAGAATGTAGCTCACTGTGAAGGTCTTGGGTTCAGCAGGTTGAGTCCCCAGTAATACACACACACACACACACACACACACACACACACACGAGTGTAGTTAAACCTATAAATAGAAACCTGTGGACAGGTATAGTGATACGTGCCTTTAATTCCACTACTTGGGAGATTGAGGGAGGAGGATCATGAGTTTGTGGCCAGCCGAGACTACATAGTGAGACCTTGTCTCAAAAAAAATTCTGTGTAGGGGGGCCGGAGATTTAGCTCAGTGCTTCCAGCACCTGCCTGGCAAGCGCAAGATCCTGAGTTCGATCCTGGTAACCACATACAGTGTTGGGCGTGGTGACTCATGCCCACCAGTCATCAATACCACATACCACAGTGCCAGGTGTGGTGGCTCACGCCTGTAATCCCAGCACTTGGGAGGCAGAGACAAGAGGATTGCTGAGTTCAACGCTTGTCTGGGCTACATAGTGAACTCAGCCAGCCTGAACTACAAAGTGAGACCCCATCTCAAAAAAAAAAAATTCTATGGATCAGGGATTTAGCTCAGTGGTTCTGGCGTCTGCCTAGAACCTGAGTTCCTGCTCAAGGTCCTGAGTTTGATCCTGGTACCACATATCACAGTGCTCAGTGTGGTGGCTCATGCCTGTAATCCCAGGATTTGGGAGGCAGAGGCAGGAGGATTGCCATGGCCTGGGCTGCTTCATGAGTTCAGGGTTAGCCTGAATTACAAAAAAACTGAAAAAAAAGGAGGCTGGGGATTTAGCTCAAATGGTACTGAGCCAACCTTGGATGCACAAGAGCCCAAGTTCGATCCCCGTACTGAAAAAAAAAAAAATTCTGTGTAGAGGTAATGATATTGACATAGTAAATAAGAATGTTAGCAACAGAGTATCATAATGACCACAAGATTCTTGGAAA
Source organism: Thryonomys swinderianus (assembly GCA_004025085.1). Lineage (NCBI taxonomy): Eukaryota > Metazoa > Chordata > Mammalia > Rodentia > Thryonomyidae > Thryonomys > Thryonomys swinderianus. The sequence goes on along the minus strand of PVIC010023204.1, from coordinate 25,842 downwards.
ACCCTCTAGAAACAAACAAAAAGAGAAGAAAGAATATGGACTGTGAGACTAGGTTGGAATTCAGTTTTGCTACTTAATAGTTGAATGTCTTTGATCAGTTTATTAAACCTGTGTATAATGCTGGGCTTGGCGGCCCACGCCTGTAATCCCAGCACTCAGGAGGCAGAGACAGGAGGATTGCTGAGTTCGAGGCTTGCCTGTGCTACATGGTGAGCTCAGGGCCAGCCTGAACTACAAAGCGAGATTCCATCTCAAAAAAAAAAAAAAAAGTCAGGCTTGATGACATACGGCTGTAATTTTAGCACTCTCAGGGGCTGAGGCAGGAGGATCACAAGTTCTAGCTCCACCTAGGCAATTTAACAATTAATCTCAACAAGAACACTGTCTCAAAACAAAAGGGCTAAAAGGGCTGGGGATGTAGCTCACTTTAAAAGCCCTGGGTTCAATCTTCAGTACCACAAAACAAAAACTCTTAAAGTTAGACACAGTGTGTGTGCCGGAAGTCCCAGTTGTCCAGGAGGCCTAGGCAGGAAGGTAAATCAAATCCAACAGTTAAGGCCAGTTTTGGCGGCAGAGAGAAATCTAACTAAAGAAAAAAAAGGGAGTTTCAGATATACATAAAGTTTGAGGACAGGTTGGAGGCTCTGCTTGCCTTAACTCCACTTCTAGAGCCAGCCGGGTGCCGTCCACAGAACTGGCCTCTGCTTCTGCCCTTGGTCCACCCAGTCTTCATCTGACACAAGGAAACCAGGGGGAGTTGTGTTGAGTTGGAAAGGCAGTGAGATCCAATGTGGATAGCACATGCCTGTGATCCCAGCACTTGGGAGGAAGAACTTGCCTGGTGATTTATTTATGTGGTAGAAGCAATGGAACCCATGGTCCCTGCACTGAGACAGAATCTCACTAAGTTGACTAGGAGGGAGCCTAACTTGCAATCCTCCTGCCTCGGCCTCCCGGAATGCTGGGATGACAGATGTGTGCCAGGACGCCAGGCTCTGTTTAGTTTAAAGCTCACCAGAGTAGGATGTTATAATCTGCCTCAGCCACACAGTCCAGAAGCTCCATGTTTTTCTAGTGTTGGAGCGCCCCATGTTTGTGCCCAGTATGGGGCTTGGCGGCAGTCCCAGGCCTCAGGGTGCAGATTCCAGATACCTAATATGACCCTTGACCTTCACAAGAACTGCTGTCCACTGGAGGATAAGCTGTATATACTGTATTGTGGGCCATAATTAAGCTTTTCCTTCGGGGCTGGAGATGAACCGGGAGAGACAAGCACTCTGCTCCTCCTAAACTACACCGCTGGCCCACAAGTATTAATTCTCACACACATAATACGGTACTTTAAATAGTATCTGTGTCCTGCTCTGTGTGAGAAGAGTGTGACCGAGCTATTCGGGCACAGAAGGGACTCAGGAAAGTGGTGCGGAGTGACTCCACGGTGGCGCTTCAGTCATGTCTGCCTCCCCCAGCTGACGAAGCCTGGACCAGCCTTTCCAAGGGGCCGGGCCAGGGCCGCCCAGACACACCTCAAGGGGCCAGGGCAACTCCGGGTGGGGTGGAGTGGGCGGCCAGTTTGCCTCAAAGACACGCAGAGCAGGAGGGCCGGGGCGTCCTCTTACCCAGCTCCGCCCCCGAGGCCGAGGCCCGCGAGACGCGCGGTGAGGCCCTGGCCGCCTGCAGGGGGCAGCAGCGTTCCTACCGCTCAGCCCCGCTGTGTTTTCTCTCCCAGTCTGCGGTGCTTTTCAGGGACTCGATCGGTAACTGCTCTCCCCTCCCGGGTGCAGCATCTTTCAGGCAGTCGGAGCCCGGACCTCCCTTGGGCCAAGGTCTGAATCCTCCCCCTGTGGATGAGGCCACGGCGTCTCTGCGCCCCAGGAGCAGCCCTCGCTCTCCAGAACCCTCTGACCCGGCCTCGGCCCGGCCCGGAAGCAGCCCGGGTTTCCTGCCCCTCCCGCCGGCGCGGGGCGCAGCAACCCGCGCCCAGCAGAGGCGGCCCTCTGTGGCGCACGGACCCTCTCCCCCGCGTTCGCCCCCCAGCTCGCGGATCGCTGTGGCCCCCCGAGACCCCAGCGGCGCCCCCTCGGTAGGAAGTGTCCCGAGAGAGAAGCATGTGGGCCGCAAATGGCGACAAACGCGAGGCTCCGCCGATGGCAGCGGGGACCTGCGCGGAGGGAGCCTCAGGTCACCTGTGGCTGGGATGGCGGAAGGCGGGCCGCTGCTGACCCCCAATGGCCACCTTCGGTACTGCAGTGGGGCTGTGCGGTCCCCTCCAGCCGCTGCCTGAGCCCCAGGGCACGCGAAGGTGGTGACACAACGCAAGGATTTCACTTGATTTATTACCACCACCATTACTTTGCTGTTTGAGGAGTTTGAACTCACGGACTTGCAGCGCCGAGCGTGACCTCTAGCACTGAGCTAGTTGGGTTGGGGACATAGCTCAGAACTTTGTGCTTTCCAGGCAGACACGGGAACCTCTGAGCTAATTTCCTAGCCCTGAAATCACTTAAAAAAAATAATAATAATGCAGGGCCAGAGATTTAGCTCAGTGGTTCCGGCGCCTGCTTAGCAAGCGCGAGGTCCCTGGTTCGATTCCCGGTAACCACAAACAACAGTATTGGGTGTGGTGACTCACAGCCACCAGCAATCTATACCACATACCACAGTGCCAAGTAGTGGCTCACGCCTGTAATCCCAGCACTTGGGAGGCACAAGCAGGAGGATTGCTGAGTTCCAGGTTTGCCTGAGCTACATAGTGAGCTCAGAGCCAGGCTGAACTGCAAAGTGAGACCCTGTCTCAAAAAAAAAAAAAAAATGCAGGGCTGGAGATTTAGCCCAGTGGTTCTGGCGCCTGCCTAGCAAGTGCAAAGTCCCAGGTTCGATCCCCGGTAACAACATACAACAATACCAGGGGTGGTGGTTCACACCCACAGGCAATCAGTACCACAGATACCAGGTTTGGTGGCTCAAACCTGTAATCCCAGCACTCAGGAGGCAGAGGCAGGAAGATTGCTGAGTTCAAGGCTTGCCTGGGCTACCTAATGAGCTCAGGGCCAACCTGCACTACAAAGTGAGACTCTGTCTAAAAAAAAAAAAATTAAAAATATGTGTTGCAAAGGCTTCTGCTCACCCCATTTCCCCCATTCTCTTGCCCACCTCACCCTTCTACTTCCCACCGAATTCTAAAATTCTTGTGCTTCTTTATGCAAAACAAACAAATGCAAATACATATTCCATTCCACTCCCCATTCTGATATAAGAGACAGCACACTATCCCTTCTGTTCTGAACTGGTTGTTTTATTTTTATTTATTTTTTTTTGTGGGACGGGGGAACCAAACTCCGGCCCTATATGCTTGCAAGGTAGGCGCGGTACTACTTGAGCTAAATCCCCGGCCCCCTAGGACCTTCTCTGTTTTTATTTAACATTACACCTGTTAAGAGGATAGGCCTGGGCTCTACCCTCAGTACTGCAAACAAACAGTAGCCAGGTGTGGTGGCTCACACCCATGGCCCATGATCTGAGCACTGGGGAGTCTGAGGCGGGAAGATCGTGGTGAGCTCCAGGCCAGCCTGAGCTGCAAAAAGCAAAAAACCCTGTCTCAATGAAAGCCCAAATAATTCACAAACAAAAACTATACCCTGAAGACGTTTCAATTTGTTTATTTCTTTAACTGCAGAGTGTTTTATTGTAGCAAACAGTTTACTTGTCACCTGGATGGTTATAAGTAAACACCTATGTTATTTTCATATATTTGCTATTATAAACACTATTGCAACATAATGTCTTAATTTATGGAACGAGTGGGGGAGGGGCCAGGTGAGAAGGGCAGTGAAGCCAGACCCCTCTCCCCTCCAGGACACGTCTCTGGATTCCCAGCCTCTGCCCAGCTTTTCCAGGATAGCAGCACATTTAGGTCCCAGAAGGTGGCAAATAACCACCTCTGTGCCAGCTTCTGGGGAGCAGGGCTCTCACCTGATGGAGGCAGGTTAGAGATAGAAATGGAAAAAGAAAAACATAAAGTTTTGAAGGAAAAAAACCCAGGAAGCTAGTTTTCTTTTGCTGCAGACTCAGATTTCTTCAGGAGCTAAGGGACCTGTGCAACCCTGTATACAGAGGGAGATCTTGTCTCAAAACAGAACCAAAGGGCTGGGGATTTAGCTCAGTGGTGCTGTGCCTGCCTCGCAAGCGCAAGGTCCTGAGTTCGATTTCGGTAACCACATAGAATGCTGGGTGTGGTGACTCACGCCCACCAGCAATCAATACCACATACCACAGTGCCGGGTGTGGTGGCTCACACCTGTAATCCCAGCACTTGGGAGGCAGAGGCAGGAGGATTGCTGAGTTTGCGGCAGCTTGCTTGGGCTACATAGCGCAGGGCCAGCCTGAACTACGAAGCGAGACCCTGTCTCAAAAAACAAAAAAAAAAAAAAGAAGAAAGAAAGAAAAAGACAATAGGGCTAGGGATGTAGACCAAAGCAGAGACCCTGGAAGAGACCTTGGGGCGAGGCATGGGAGTCAATGTGCGGAAGGGACAAGAACACAGTGTTTTAGCCTGGGGGGGTTCTGAGTGTTTTCTGTCATCCGCCTGATAACCGGGGTCACACAATCTGTGCATCACTGTCCCAGGGTACTCACGAGGACCCCAGTCCCCACCCCACTGTAGCGCCAGTAGCCAGAGCACTCTCTGGGAGGCCCGTGGAGTTCCTGCCGCGTCACCTCTTTTTCCAGTCCCTGGGCACATCCATACTGAGGTCCTGAGACAGCCTAGGGATTGCAGATCAGAGCCTGTGACGCTAATGTGGCATGTTCTCATCTTACTTTCTAAAAATTTCAAATCTTTCCCTGTTTTGAGACAGGATCTTGCTAGTCCAGACTGGCCTTCAACTCACAGTGATTCCCCTTCCTCAGCCTTCTCAGTGCGTGTGCCCCCACACTTCACTTTTTTCTGTGTTTTGCACTGGGGATTGATCCCAGGACCTTCACACTGAGCCACACTCCCAGCCCTTTTCATTTTGTACTTCGCAACAGTCTTGCTAAATCAATCAGTTGTCCAGGATGGGCTCACTTGTGTGATCCTGCCTCGGCTCCCAGAATGCTGGGATCACAGCGGGCACCACCTCACCCTGCTGAGGTTTCCTCTTCTGTATTTATGTTTGCGGTGCTGGGAAGGGAAGTAAGGGCCTCGCATGTGCTGCACGCTGAGTGACAGCTTCAGCCCCTTTTTTTCCGTCTCACGTGGGAAAGGAGCCCTGCTTAGTCAGGCAGATGCTCCAGCTGCGAGGAAGACAGAGAACAACACAGGCCCCGGAGGAAAATACAGGGCAGTGGAGAGAAGGAGGGTCACAGAAACCCTTGTGGGACACCAGCTGAACAGAGCTGGGGCTGTGGGAGTGGCTGGGGACAGGGTGACGGGGAGGAAGGGAGCGCAGTCTCCAGAATTTAGCTTCTCCTCAGATTCTCTAGCGCCTGGAGCAGAAGGCAGCAGCATCAGTCTGGGCCTCGTTGTGTGCAAGAGACCAGGTTCCTCTAACTCCATCTTGATGAGCCCTCCAGGTAATGCTGATTCCTGAGCCAGTTTGAGAACCTTTGACCTAGGTTACCCCTGGGCTCGGCACTGAGATGGGAAGGTAGGAAAAGACAGGACGTGAAAGGCTGCAAGTTCCTAATGTACTGACTCCAGGCACTGAAGTGCTCCTGGAATTGAAGACTGATGGGAAAAATGGACCAGCCCATGAGTAACGTGATTAAGGACCTGCCAGGCCATCCTAATTAACACCCACAGCGTGACAGCGGGGCGCGGCTCCATGACAGGGCACTCGCCTAGCAAGTCTGAGGCCCTGCCTTCCATCCCTAGCACCTGAGACCAAAACCAAACAAATGGAGAGACCAAACAAAACAAAAAGAACAGAAGGCAGGAAACATACTGGAGATAAGCTCAGTAAATGTGCCAGTGAGGTGTCTTGGGAAGTTCTTACACTGATGAGCAGAGCTAGTAGTCTCAGAACCCGAATGGAGAACATTTCAACCCGATAAGCAACAAACTAAAAGGTGTGTTGAGTGGCAGAAGGACAGGAGCCCGCGTACAGCTGCCCCTGTGGAGTCTTGGGTCACAGTGTCTTTTCAGGAACGGCCCAGGTAGAGGTCAGAGCAGATGGTCAGAGCAGGGTGGGTACTGAGGACAGTTAGAATCCATTAGATTTCTTCTCTGTAGACAGGTCTTACCTCTTTCTGGCTTAAGAACTCAGAGAATCCAATGACCTCTCAACATCTGTCTGTGTGTCTGTCTGTCTCACACACACACACAAGTATTCAATGCAATATTCAGGATGAAACTTCCTAGTACAAACCTCCCTTTCTGTCATCTTTCCTGAAACAAGTAACACAACCCAGTCCCTTTCTTCCGCTGGAGGCAGACAGGTGCTCATGTGTGACATTCAGTCCACAGCTGGGAGACGGAAGAGAGCCGGACAGGAAACATGCCTGGCCTGGGCTGAGAACACTGAAGAAGGACAAGGACTCTGAAGTCAGCAGAGCACTAGCTTTAAAGGCCAGGATCTTAATTCAAGGCAAACACAGTGAGCAGGATCTGGAAGACGAACTCACAGCACGGAGCTCTCCGTCAGGCTCTCCAGAAAAGAAGGGGTGGGGGATGAGGCTCAGTGCTAAAGCTGTGCCTGAGGCCCTGGAGGGATCCCCAGCACTGAAGGCGGAGGAGGGAAGGGAGGAGGAGGGAGAGAAGAAGGAGGAGGAGGGAAAGAGGCATCTGTTGCAAGCTCCAACCCATTCCTACTTTGTGGGTGTGAAATGCCCAGGGTGCTATAAATAAGCAGACTCAACTGCACCCAGTTGGTTTGTGTGTGGCATGGTCACTGTCCTCCACCACCCTGCTGAAGAGAAGCAACAAGGAGGATCCTTCAGGAGGAAGCACCAAATGATGGATTTTTTTTTTTTTTTTGAGGCAGGGTCTTGCTTTGTAGTTCAGGCTGGACCGGAGCTCACTGTGTAGCCCAGGCAAGCTCAAACTCAGCAATCCTCCTGCCTCTGCCTCCTGAGTGCTGGGATGACAGGCGTGAGCCACCACAGCCAGTGTTGTGGTGTACGGTTCTGATTGCTGGTGGGCGTGAGTCACCACACTCGGTATTGTTGTATGTGGTTACTGGGGATTGAACCAGGGATCTTGTGCTTGCTAGGCAGGCATTGGAACCACTGAGCTAAATCTCCAGCTCAACTCTGGATATTTTTTTAAAAGTCCCAATAAGACTTAGACACTTTCTAAAAGTAAAAAGGTACACAGTGTCTCTGTCCCCTCCTTTGGAGCGCCCACTCCTCCTCCATGGGCTCTACTCAACCACTTGCAGGATACAGGGCAAGGAAGTGACTATGTGATTGCCAAAGCCAAGCCGTAAAAGATCCTGTGGCTTCCACCTTGCCTGTATTTGGACTGCTATTTCAAGGGGAGCCAGCTGCCATGTCTGGAAGTCACTCAAGCAACCTGCTATGGCTTGTATCCAAATGTCTACCTAAAGCCTCATGTGCTCATAGGTGGGGCTTTGGGAAAGTTAGTGTTAGGGTGAAGGGTGTGTGATAATGGATTAAAGGTGCAATAAGTGGATCAGTCCACTGACTCGTTTATCACAGTTCTGGGTATGGACAATGGGAAAACCCATCCTGGTGTAGGAGGCATGAACAGGCTTTTAGCCTGGATAAAAGGGAAAGAAAGAAGGGTTGTCTCTTTGCCTCTTGCCTGCCACCTCATGAACTGCTTCGCCTCTGCCATGCTGCCTTGTCTGGCAGCCAACTGACTGTGGACTGAAGCATTTATAAACCGTAAGCCAAAGTAAACTTTTCCTCCTTTAACTTGTAGGTGTCAGGTGTTCTGTCCTTGCAACAAGAAAGTAACTAAACACAATGCCATGAAAAGGCCCATGTGGTAACAGTCACGTGAGGTAACTGCCCTACATGCGACCCTGCAGCCTTGACCAAACCTCAGTACCCTTGAGGCAAAGCACCCAGCAAGTCTCTCCTGCATCCCTAACTCAGAAACTAGGAGACGGTGTTCAGTATTTTAAAATATTGAACTTTGGGAGTGATTTGTTACACAGAAATAACCGATACACTTGGTGACCAGGACAGCGTCACGCTCACTTCTCAGTATATATATATATATATTTTTTTTTTTTTTTTTGAGACAGGGTCTCGCTTTGTAGTTCGGGTTGGCTCTGCACTCACTATGTAGCCTAGGCAAGTTTCGAACTCAGCAATCCTCCTGTCTCTGCCTCCCGAGTGCTAGGATTACAGGCGTGAGCCACCACGCCCAGCACTGTGGTATGCGGTATTGATTGTCGGTGGGTGTGAGTCTCCACGCCCAGCATTGTATGTGGTTTCCGGGGATCTAACTCAGGACCTTGCGCTTGGGAGGCAGGCGCCAGAACCACTGAGCTAATCCTCCGGCCCACTTCTCAGTATATTGTAGGATCACCTTTTGACACAGGGTCTTGTTTTGTATTCCACAACGGAATACTTGTAGCCTTTCTCCCAAATCCTGGGATTAGAGGGATAAACCACTGCATCGTGTGTGTGTGTGTGTGTGCGCGTGCGTGTGTGTCACGGGGAGGGTCTTGCTACGTTGCAGGCTGGCCTCAAACTCACTACCGAACATAGCTCAAAGTGGGCTTGAATTTGCCATCCTCTGCTTTGGCCTCCCAGGGTGCTGGGATTATAAGAGCATGCGCAGCTCGAGGCTCTCCCAATCTTAGCATGATTACTACACCCAAGGGTGACACAGTATGGAAAGAAGCGTCCTACACATGTCTAGTGGAGGGAAATAAAGTCTTCCTCCTGCGCGCGCGCACACGCACACGCACGTACCCCCCCCCCCGCCCCGCCCGCACATACCCATACTGTCTGTCTTCTCAATTCTCAACAACCAAGGTCCAATGTCCTTATCTGGAGGGCTCAGCCACGCACAACAGCCGTTTGCTGACTTTGCTACCTGACTCCAGACAGGCGTTACTGCCTTGTCTAAGGCCTGTTTGGACGCTTTAGGAGGTGTGGATTTTGGGGGGTTGTTCCCATGTACAGTCTCCCGGGGTTAGGGCAGATCCTGCGGGAAGTAGAACTTCAGCGACTATTTACTGAAAGGATAAGATAAATGGCACTCAAGCAGCATCCCTCCATTGCCTTGAGATCTTGGACATCAAAAGAAAGCCGTCTTCAACCTTGGGGTGAAATTCGGGTTGAGTTTCCTCCACCGAGTCCTCCAGCGCCCGGCCCGGAAGCCTCGAAGAGTCGGGGAGCCGGGATTTCGGCCTGACCCGCCGGTTCCGGAAGTCAGCAGGTCCAAGGACAGCACAGACGCCTGCCCACCATCAGGCAACACACCAGCCTGCCGACCCCAAAGTTCTTCGTTTACAAAACGAGGGAGTCGTACAACTCTCGGTTCGCAGCAACGGAGATGGTTAGGGAAACACTAACCTCCCACGTCCACCTTCCTGCCTTTTCGCTTCGCGCCCTTGCTTGCCCCGGAGCGGCGAGGACTTCAGACTACAACTCCCACAGGTCTCGCGCGCCGGCGACTGCTGATTGGCTGTGCGGCAGGTGGCGCAATGTGCGCGTGTGCGCGGCGGCCCATGGCTGCCCTCAGTTTGGCGGCGGCTCTCCGCCGGGCTCATGGTTTCTGCGGGCGGGTGGCGCGCGCGGCGGAGGGGCTCCTGGGTCGTCGCTGCAGGAGTGCCTATGCCGCCGGCTCCGCTGAGGTGAGGGCCTGGGTTCCGCCGAGCAGTACTCAGAGCTGGAAGCGGGGCCGGGACGGAACGAGCCGCCGGGTCACTGCAGGATCCTGGGCTCCCCCGGAGAGAAGTTTTTCCTCTAAGTGTATCCGCATTTGTGCCTATTTTTCCCTTGGATCTGATCTTTCTCCATGGTTTTCATGATGGAAACATGTTAGTTATGATATCCAGGTACTTCTTTTTGGAGACAGGGTCTCGCTTTGTAGTTCAGGCTGGCTGGCCCTGAGCTCACCATGTAGCCCAGGCAAGCCTGGAACTCAGCAATCCTCTTGCCTCTGCTTCCCGAATGCTGGGATTACTGGCGTGAGCCACCACACCCGGCCCAAGCACTTTCGAGAGAGAGTGGGGTCTCGCCATGAACGCCCCCAGGAGCTGCACCTCTAGACCAACAGCACAGAAGGGCTTGTGAGTTGCGGACCTGGCTTGTGAGGAGCAGCTGTGTTGGGGCGAGTAGGGGGGAGATCTGAGGCCAGAGAATTGCTGGTCTCTGCCGTGTGCAGGTTCTTTGCAGACACTCGAATTTCTCAACATCTTCGAAGCGTGCTGAGGTCCTGGGGTTAGTGAGGATTCCGTGCTTGTAAATCCTCTGAGGTCAACCAGTTGTTTTATGATTGTGTCCTGGAGCTAAGCTAGGACTAGCTGACCAGTAGCTTCCACTTTCCCCTGGACCATCTCGCCTTTTTAAATTAAATTTTACTGTTGTGGTACTGGGGTTTGAACCCAGGCCCTTGACACTGAACAGCCCCTTTTATGTTAGGAATTTTGCTAAATTACCCGTGCTGGGATTACAGGCATATACCACTCTGCTGCGCTGGGCTTTTGTTTTTTTTTTTTTTTTTGGCAGTACCCAGGATGAAAATCAGGACCTTGCACTTACCAGACAGGCACATGGTACCACTGAGCTACATCCCCAGACCAAAGTAGAACAATTTTGTCTTCTAAGCCCACAATTTCTGTATATAATAACTATTTTACATAGTGCACTCACTGGAACTGTTTTATGTATTTTTATTTTATATATATATATTTTTTGTAGCAGGAACTCAGGATCTTACTCTTTTGAGGCAGGTGCAGCGCCACTCAGCTATGTATTTTTATTTTTATTCTTTTTAAGACAGGCTCTAGCTTTGTATTTCAGGCTGCCCTGAGCTCACTGTAGCCCAGGCCAGCACCAATTCACAGCAATGCATCTGCCTCTGCCTCCAGAGTGCTGGGATTACAGGTATGAGCCACTACGCCTGGCACTGGTATGGGACCTTGAGTTTACCACACAAACGCCGGAACCACTGAGTTAAATACTGGGCCCTGAGGTATGTTTTTTTTTTTTTTTTCCTTCAGTATTTTGAGAGTGTCTTGCTTTGTAGTTCAGGGGAGCTGAACTCACTGTGTGGCCCAGGGGAGCCTCGAACTCACAGCAGTTCTCCTGCCTCTGCCTCCCAAATGCTGGGATTACAGGTGTAGCCACCACAGCCTGCTGAGCTATATAGTTCTAAATTAATTATTTAGAAAGAAAGTGCTGAGAGTGGTGGTACAGTACACAGCTGTCACAGCACTGGGGATGCTGAGGCAGGGGGTGAGGCTAGAGCTCCTTACCAGCCTAAAGTACATAGCAAGACTGTCTCAAACTAAAAAGAAAGAAAAAACTACACTGCTCATTTTATGTTAGGTATCATTCTAAATATTTACAATTATTCATATAATAATTGTATATAATAATTGTCTTCATAATAAGAACAATTATTCCCAATTTCCAGATGGATGAGCTGAGATAGAGAAATTAAGCAGTTTGCTCCAGGGCGCACAGCTGATAGATTGCAAAAGCTCTAACTCAGCAGGCGCCGGAGTCCAACCTTTTAACAATATTTCCATTGTTATTTCACATATGGAGTGTCCAAAGTTCAAAGCAGTTAGGTGATCTGGCCAGTATCCTGAAGCTCTGTGCTCAAGATGGAAGCACAGAATATGTTGATGAAAGGACCTAGTGAGCTGTAGTGGTAAATATCACCGTCATTTATAACTTGTATTGGCTTGAGCACCCGTGTTCTGTTCCTTGCTCAGGGTCCACAGTAGTCTGCAGGGCCTGCAAGGCCAGACTGTGTTAGGACCAGGCACTGTTAGGAATTTCCTGTGTGGCAGGAGGGGCTTTGTGATTTTCTTCCTGGCTCTGTCAGAAGTTGCTTCCTCTTGTTTTCTCAGCCCACCTTGAACTAATGAACTAACATGGCCATCGCTGTCATTCTCTAACTCTGGGGGGAGGCTCTGTGTGGCCAGCGGAGTACCAGAGGCTGCTCCCTGGGTGTCTGTGCGCAGAGAAGGAAGATGGGAGCATTATTTTACAGCACTCCGTTTCCTGTTTTACTCGACCCATTCTTCAGCACCCTCGAGCCTCCACCTTCTCTTACCCTCTAGCCCTTGGTCCCCTCCCACTTGAGAAAGGTCTATTTCCTTGCTTCCTATTATCTTTTATTTTGCTGGGATTATAGGCATGCACCATTGTGCCTTGCTATCAAAAGATTTTTTTTTTTTTGAGACAGTCTCGCTTTGTAGTTCAAGCTGGCCCTGAGCTCACTATGTAGCCCAGGCAAGCCTCGAACTCAGCAATCCTCCTGCCTCTGCCTCCCGAATGCTGGGATTACAGGCGTGAGCGACCACGCCCACCTGGCACTGTGGTATGTGGTATTGATGGCTGGTGGGCGTGAATCACCACACCCAGCATTGTATGTGGTTACCGGATCGAACTCAGGGCCTTGCGCTTGCGAGGCAGGTGCTGGAACCACTGAGCTAAATCTCCGGCCCAATCAAAGGGTATTTTAATTGTAAAAATGTTTATATGTCAGGCAACCAGAACAAGATGCAATACATAATTGCATATATAATTGCGGTTTATAGTGGTAGATACAGGTTAAACAGAATAGGAAAAAAAAGATGGAAAGGACTATATGAGCTGGTGGTGTTAAAGTGATAGGATTGTATTTTCTTTGAATTTTCTATTATTCAATTAAAATTCGCTGCATAAATTATACACACCAGTTTACATGCTTAAAGACAGGCACCAGCACCACTGAGCTACATCTCCAGCCCCACATGCTTAAAGAAATATAGGTTTGACTTGCTCTTCTTTTTCTAGAAGCTTGAGGTTCAGCATTAGGTTATTTGAGCTTGGTCTATTTTTCTGATATGGGAATTCTCCACTATAAATTTCCCTGGTAGGACTGTTTTCATTGTGTCCTGTAAGTTCTGATATGTCCTTTTGGCATTATCGTTTAATTGTAAAAACTTTCTAACTTCTTAAGTTTCATCTGTGAAACTGGTTGTTCAGGAGGGTGTTATTTAACTTCCGTTTGTTTATGGAGTTCTTGTGGTTTCTTTTGCCATTGATTTCCAATTTCATTATGCATTATGGTCTGTGATAATATGCACGGGATAATTTTAATTCCTTTGTATTTAACATGCTTAGAGAAATCTGAAAAACAATTCTTTCTTAAATATGAGTTTGGGCAATCACAATGCTGTCTTACAGTTTGGGGGTGGAGTGCTTGGCTTGTACAGGGACCTGGGTCTGATTGCCAGCAGAAAGGAGGGGGAGGGAGGGAGGGAGGGGAAGAGATACTCTGTCTTCAGGCTTTAGTTTGTCCTAGACCCGCAGGGCCCTGAGGAGGACGGTTTCCTCCTCCTCCTCGTGGCCTCCTGTCCCCTGCAGTGGTGACTCTCCTCTCTCTCTGTGCAGAGCCCACCTACCTTCGGGTTCCTGTTGGACATTGATGGCGTGCTGGTGCGGGGCCACAGAGTGATCCCAGCCGCCCTGGAAGCGTTTCACAGGCTGACCAATGCTCAGGGCCAGTTCCGGGTGCCTGTGGTCTTTGTCACAAATGCCGGGAACATCTTACAACACAGAAAAGCTCAGGAGCTATCAGCCCTGCTGGGGTGCAAGGTAAGGAGACAAGCAGAGTTCCCGAAGGCCAGCGGTGGTTCCGTTAGGAACCCCTACTCCACACACACACACACACACCCCACCCTGTTCAGTAATCACAGAAGTCCCGTCCTTGTATTAACAGTTTTATTTGTCTTCTGGCTGCCAAGGTTGTGTCTTTAGGATCGTTGCCCCTGGAAAGCGGCGGTCACACTGCCCAAAGCTGCACGTCCCAGCGGGGCGATGCAGTCCCAGCACCTGCGTCCCGTGGATGCATGGTGGGCATCAGTGTGCGTGCGGTGATAGTCCCATCATGCCGCACGCTTCCACACCACATCAACACAGATGTGGTCTTTGTTAAGGGTGACCTTGGTTTTTGGGAAGAGTCCTGTGGGACCAGAGAGCTGCTAAAATGGCTGATTATTTGGATGACCCTGCTTGAGGTTTCGGGCAGGGTAAAGGAATAGAACTGGCTCCCTGCTGTGGTTTCCAGGAGTGGGTTTTGGAGCGTTTGGAGTAAAGGCTGCATCATCTGTTAAAGAGCTTTCAGCAGATTTGAAACAGGTAGCCAAAGGCTGGGGTAGGGATCCGTGTGTGAATCAGTGGTTTCCACGTTAGGGCTGAGAGATCTAATGGGGGTCAGTGGCCGAACATGGCGGGGTGGGTGAGTGGCCAGACTGTACCTCTCATGCCATCTCCATTCTCGTTTTGTGTGGCGCAGTCGTCTTACGCCTGGTTGAGTATTTTTAGAATGTCCGCTGCCAGAAATGGCTTTTCCCCCTTCACGTTCTGGGGAGTTTTTCTTCCCCAGGTAAAAGAGCCTGCGCTGTCCCCGTTATTTCCTCCCATTCTGTGCCTTGGCAGCTGTCCTGTCTCCGGTTGTCCCCGCAGGTGGAGCCAGACCAGGTCGTTCTCTCTCACAGCCCAGTGAAGCTCTTCTCGAAGTACCACGGGAAGCGGATGCTGGTGTCTGGCCAGGGGCCCGTGGTGGAGAATGCCCGAGCGTATCCTTTGGCTTGGGTGGAGAGGGAGAGGCAGGAGTGTGCCCGCCCTGCCTGGCTGAGCGGGACTGTGGCGGGCTCAGGGTAGAAGCGGGCACGGGATGCGTGGTGGGCTCTTGGGGCAGGAGGAGACTCCCACCTGTGGGCAGCCCTCATGGCCGATGCATCTGCAAAACCAGTCTCCACGAGCTCTGCAGAGCATGTAGCTCCAGCACTGTTCCTGCAGTGCGGGTGTGATGGGCATGTTGTCTGCTGTATGAGCACGGATTTATGCACTTTCGTGCCCTTGCCCTGCTGTCATGGCACCTGGCACGAGGGGTTTCCCTGGTATTGCCTGACCATGCAGCCTGTGCTGACAGGGCCTGGCTCTGGCACTCATCCCGCAGGACGTCTGGCATGCGCCCTGCCTTGGGTGACTGGGACTGTGTCTGCGTGCCCCTGCTTGTGCCCTGGTGTGCTCAGTGAGGCATTTTCCTCAGAACTGTCCGGCTTGGCTTCCTGATCTTGCTTCAGCCTGGGCTTCCGGAACGTGGTTACTATAGAGGAGCTGCGCACGGCCTTCCCTGTGCTGGACATGGTGGATCTCGAGCGGCGGCCGACGGCCACGGTAACGTGGAGTGCAGGTTGGGTCACGTCACCCTCCGTGTCTCTCTTGGGTCTCAGCGTTCGCGTCTGTCCTGTCCCCAGTGTTGGCCTTCCTTGCTGACTTACCACCTTCCTGCTGAGAGCTGTGGTTTTTTGTGCCTCTGCGCATGGCCGTCTTGGAGAGCCGTGTCTGGCTCGGTGAGAATGGCCGGCTCCAGGCCCTGCCCTCCTGGGTTGCTTGTAATGAGCTGGGAGCGTCTTTAGGCCCCTGGTGTCTCCTCCAGCTGAGTTTTGTGTTTACCAGACCGCTGTCCCAGTGTAGCTGCTCCATGCTGTGTCCCGAAGCGCAGTCCGAGGAGCCCTTCCTTGGGGGAGGAGCACGAGTGATTGTGCCTGTCTGTGCCCCTGTGTTTCGGTTCCGCTCATATCAGAACATTGGCTGGATTTCCCTCTGTAGTGCAGGGAGAGCCAGGGTGTTGCATTGGTGGGCCGGCTCAGTGCCCCTGAGCTACCATGATTTCTTGTCTCCTGAGGGCTCTTTGGTCCACGTGCTCAGAGGAGTTTTACTTACACTATGGAACTTCCGTTTGAAGCCACATAATGAAATATAGCTATAAGCGGCATTCTTCATTTATTTATAAGGCATTACCTTCTCCAGAGTCATCCGGTTGTAGAGTGGTCTCCTTCTCTGAAACCTCTCCCTGCGGAGAACCAGAATGTAGAGTAGGAAGGAACTCAGAACCAATGAGGGCCTGGGCGCCACACAGCCAGTGACTTAGCCGGGTCACAGAAGTGTGTGTTGGAAGAGCCCAGGTCACAGCGGCTGGGGAAGGTGGACCTGAGGGGCCGGTAAAGTGAAGGCTCTGGCTGCTGACCGGTGGACAGTCCACCAGGCCCTGATGGACCCTTCTTGCTGGGCACCATGTTTGTCTTTAGCTCATTGGCTCTAGAGACTTGTTCTTTTTTGAAGGTTTTTTTTTTTTGTGGCACTGGGAATAGAACTCAGGACCTTGCACTTGCAAGGCAGGTGCAGTGCCACTGAGCTAAATCCTCAGCCCTTTTTGTTTTTCTGAGACAACATCTCACTGTGTAGCACTGGCTGGCCTCAACCTCAGGGAGATCCTCTTGCCTCAGCTTCCTGTGTACGGGACTCCAGGGGTGCACTGCCACACCTGGCTGGCTCTAGAGGCTCTTGCTTGGTTCGCCTCTTGCTTCTTCTGCCTTCAGTGTGCTGCTCCTCAGCTGGTGTGAGCTTCCATGGCGTGTGTGTGACTCTTCCTCCACCCTGCAGCTTTTCTGTGCCTGGGGTAGGTGGTGGGTGGTCTGTGTGGAAGGCGTCTGTCCTGTCGGGAGTGGCGGTGACTGCTGGTTGACGGCCTCTTTGTCTCTTGACAGCCCCCTCTGAGGAGTGACTTCCCGGCCATTGAAGGTAAAAAGACCTTCCCTGTGAGTGGAGGGTCTTTTGGTTCCCCCTTTCAGGTCCTCGGGCTGTCACAGTGTGACTGTCCCTGGCCTGGTAGAGTGGCAAGGATGGCATAGCACAGCACAGCAGCTGGTCTCTGGTCCTGGGTTTGTTACTCACCACCCAAGGGATGTTCATGCTTCTTTCCTTCCCTGTGTCACTTACCTTGTTAGGTGGAAAATTATAAGTTTCGAGGCTCTTAGATTGAAAAGTACCAAGACACAATCTATTTCAGCGTTTCTCAACTTCTTTTTTTCCTTAGTTTTTTGACACAAGGTCTCACATTGTATTCAGGCTGGTCCTGAGCTCACTATGTAGCCCAGGCAAGTGGATCTTACAGCAGTCTGGATCTCACAGCAGTCCTCTTGCCTCTGCCACCCAAATGCTGGGATTACAGGCATGAGCCACCACGCCCAGTATTGCCATATGTTGTTATCAGGGATTGAACTCAGGATTTTGGGCTTGCCAGGCAGATGCCAGAACCACTCAGCTAAATCCCCAGCCCCATTTTTCAACTTTATTAAAGCCAGTTCTTTATACAACAAAAATATAATTTCCTCTCTACTATCCTGAAATGAAATTGATTGAGTGATGAAACTTCCATAAATATGTATAAAAAAGTAGCTTTGTATGAAACCTTACTATAGCAGGGTAAAATAAAAGGAAAAATTTCAGTAAGATTAACGTTTTTCCCAGTTTTATGGTGCAGGGCTATAATCCCAGCACTCAAGAGGCTGAGGTAGGAGGATCTTACAAGTTTAAGGCCAGCCTGGACTACATAGTGAGAGCCTGTCTCAAAAACAATGACAAGAAAGAGTACAGTGTTTTGATGTATAATAATTATTCAAGAAGTGAAATGATCACACTAGCACAGACTCACCGTGAATGTTCCAGCTACCTGTGCAGCTTGAGTATTTTTACACTTGTGGTGTTATCAGGCAGCATTGCCATTTGTGAAGGGACTGTCCACACTCAGAAATGACACTTTGTGAGGTTTTAAGAAAAACAAATCTTCTGATGATCCATGCTTTTCAGGAAAGGTTAGTGTTTATTACAACTGCACAAAAGTCCTTAGTGAACAGAAAAGAACCTTTGTAATTCTATGCAAAGTGGAATTAGCTCAAGTAGTTTTGACCAGGTTGTCCAGCTAGCTGAATACCAGGAGAGACATTCCGATATTCTTAGGATGTGGGACACTTCCGGGTGCGCAGGACTGTCCTCACCTACTGAGTGTGTCATTGTTAGAATGCAGTATATAGCCGCCTCCTCCTCCTGCTCTATTTTTGGTGGCATTGAGGATGGGACCCAGGCCTCAGTCTGCCCCCATGTCTGATATCCCTGGTCCTTCCTCCTGAACACACCCCCCAGGCCAGCACTGCACCATCTCGAGCCACTGACGAGCTTGTTCCTTGGCCCTGTAGCCAACACCACAGGCCCTCCTGCCACCTGCCGGCTGAGCGTGTGGCACTGGGGGGAAGTGCTTCCCACATCTTGCTTTCCCCCTCCCAGCTCGTAGTATGCAGGTGTTGCCGTTACGTACCTGACAAGAGTGGGGTTTGGAGAAGGGAGTCGCTGCCACTGCCCTGCAGGAACGTTGTCAGCCCAGGGCTGGCATTCAGGGCCGGCGGGAAGTGGCTGGCGGAGAGTCCACTTCAGAGGCTCATAGGCTGTGGCACATGGTGGGCGCAGCCCCAGGCAGCAGGGGGGAAGCAGAGGGAGACTTGCTGTGCTTCCTGTTACAGCTTCTGCAATGCCAGCGGGCAGAGCTGTTGGACCCTCTTGCTGTGCCCTTGCCGAGGGAAGGCAGCCTCGAGGGGGCAGCAAGTGAGGAGCCCCAGGTGGGCTGCACCATTCGCCCGCACATCCTCCAGGGGCTGCCACAGCGGGGGCGAGTGCCCCGCAGCCTCAGCTGCGCCTTTGCTCTTCCAGGTGTGCTGCTGCTCGGGGAGCCAGTCCGCTGGGAGACCAGCCTGCAGCTCATCACGGACGTGCTCCTCAGCAACGGGAACCCTGGCACTGGTCTGGCAGCGGCGCCCTACCCCCACCTCCCCATCCTGGCCAGCAACATGGATCTTCTTTGGATGGCTGAGGCCAAAGTGCCCAGGTGAGGTCCACTGCTACGTGACCAGTCCTGTGGGCAGTGTGTCACTGTCACTGACACTCAGGCGCTGGCACCCACCTAGCTGGGCCCGTTGTTGCCACAGCATGTGGGCCCCTGGGAAGGCTTTCGAACATCACCCATTACTAACTAAACCGCAGGTTACTGAGCACAAAGATGCGTGGGGGCGATTTTCTTTCCTTTGAGACAGGTGCCCACTGTGGAGTTCAGGCTGGCCTTGGACCCACTGTGCAGCCCAGGCTCACCTCAAACTTTTTGAGAGAGCATCTTACCAAATTGCCCAGCCTGGGTTTGAATCTGTGATCCTCCTGCCTCAGCCTTTTAAATGCTGGGATTACAGGTGCACACTCCCACACCTGGCTACAGATATTGCTTTTGTTTTGGTATGGGAATCAAACTCAGGACTTCGCATTTGCCAGACAGGCACAGTGCCACTGAGCTACATCCCTGGCCCTGGAAATGTTTTTTTTTTTTTTTGAGACAGGGTCTCGCTTTGTAGTTCAGGCTGGCCCTGAGCTTACTATGTAGCCTCGGCAAGCCTCGGACTCAGCAATCCTCCTGTCTCTGCCTCCCGAGTGCTGAGATGACAGGCGTGAGCCACCACGCCCGGCACTGTGGTATGTGGTATTGATTGCTGGTGGGCGTGAGTCTCCATGCCCAGCATTGTATGTGGTTACTAGGGATTGAACTCAGGACCTTGCGCTTGCAAGGCAGGCGCCGGAACCACTGAGCTAACCCTCCGGCCCTGGAAATGGTTTTAACATGTGCCGCCTGCGCTCCCTAATCTTTTTTTTTTGCTTTTTGGAGACAGGGTCTCACTTTGTAGTTCAGGCTGGCCCTGAGCTCACTATGGTGCCCAGGTAAGCCGCCGCGAACTCAGCAATCCTCCTGTCTCTGCCTCCCGAGTGCTGGGATTACAGGCGTGAGCCACCACGCCCAGCATTATATGTGGTAACCGGGGATCGAACTCAGGTCCTTGCGCT
>PVIC010023203.1:0-27042 GCA_004025085.1 Thryonomys swinderianus | reverse complement strand
AAAAAAAAAAAAAAAAAAAAAAAAAAAAACAGGAGAAAGGTGACAAAAACGGTGACTTACTGTTGATCCAGATATTGAAATTACCAGATAGGGACACTAAAAAAACTTCATTTAATATGCCCAAGAAATCAGAAAACAAGTGGAAGATTTTAATAGAAACCTAAAATCTACTTTTAAAAGGAAAAGAATCAAAATTGTAGCACTCAAAAATACAATCATTAGAACAGATTTACCTTGGCATGATGATGGAGTGAAAAGGTTGATAAATCCTCTCCCCATACAAAGCAAGTACAAACCTGTCAAGAACAATTATTTCAGCACTCTAGAAGTTCCACTCTCAAAAACTAAGCAGCATTTACTTATGGAAATTACTGAACATTGGATAAAATTAATACAAGGCAGTAGTACTCTTGCCTGTGGCTGCTCCTATTACTACACATTCCCCATGCCTTCAGTGCGGTAATTTAACCTAGGTAAACCACACTATGAAAACCAGCAGCTTCAATGTCACTGAAAGCTTGGTTGACATGAAGTGTTATTGATTAAAGTGGAGATATCGGTAACAATTTAACTGAGAGACAGTTCCACTAAGATTACAATCACATTTGGGTGTAAGACACAGATTAGTCAAATGTGAGACAGGGCTTTGTCTGGCGTTCCACATGTTGAGATTATCAAAGGAACCTTGAAAGATCCTCCATAGAGTCAAAGATGATGAAAGCTGGAATACATATATAAGAGACTAGAGTTAATCTCACTCACACCTGTATGGCCAGAACAGCCTGAACACATGTGTAGAGAACCCAGAAAAGAGCCCAAAAGAAGAGAATACAAGACTGAAAACAGCCTAAAACTCATATTAATTTCCTAGCCCACAGGCATACATCCATAAAGTACATGCATAAATACTGGGAGCCTCAGCCCTGCATGGTGGCTCATGCCAGTAATCCCAGTACTCAGGAGACAGAGGCAAGGATTGCCACAAGTTCAAGGCTAGCCTGGGTTACACAGTGAGTTCAGGATCAGTCTGAAGTACAAAGTGAGACCCTGTCTCAAAAAAACTTAAAGAAAAAAAAAAAGACTGGGACCCTCACTGATCTGAGATATTTGAGTATAACTTCTAGGCAATTTGTGACTCACGCCCAAGCTATGAAGACATCAGAAAGAGCCCTATACAGCCAACCTTTTTAAAAAACAATTTTTCTAATGAGAAAAAACTGACCATAGATCTCAACAGCTGCACATTAAGAAGGAGATGGGCTTCACAACTTGAGGGTACTAAACACAAATACAACCATCTGAACACTATCTCTTAGGTATATAAATCACAACCTGCAGTTACTAAAATATATTACTCAAAATGATCAATATTCAACAAAATAAGGCAAGAAAATAAGACCATACTCAAAGAAAAAAGCAGCCGATAAACTATCTCTGGTCCTACCCAGATGTTGAATGTTGCAAAGATTTCATTTGAGTATTAAAAGAAAGGATTTTTTTAAAAGTTGAAAAAATTACAGAAATGTATTATAATAATGCCTCAACATAGAAAATCTCAATAAAGACATTTTAAAAGAACCAAGTAGAAATTTAGGGGTTGAAAAATTACAATAACAAATTAAAAATTCAGCAGTGGTACTCAACAGTATATTTTTGATGACAAAATGAAGAATCAGTGTATTAAAATAGATATATTATCTAATCTGAAGAAAAAAAGAAAACAAAAAGAGCCAAGGGTCTTTTTATGATAAAGTATACCAGCATGGATATAATAAGAATCTCATATAAAAGAAAGAAAAAATGAGTAGGACGTAATTTTTTAACTGTACTGGCCAATAACAGATGCTACTGATGTAAAAATTAATCGATAGATCTAAAAAAAATAAATGAACTCAAATTAAAACAAAGATCTACACAAAGACATCATAGTCTATCACTAAAACACAAAAATAAAAAGAAAATCCTGATGGTAGCAAAAGAAAAGTCATCATGAAAGAAAGAGATTAATCTTTCTACTGCCATCTCAACAGAGACCCTGGAGGCCAGTAGTCAGTGAAATAACATATTCAAAATGCTGAGAAAATAACTCTGAAGCAATGGAGCAAAACTGTAATTCAAAATAAAAAAGGGCATTTCTCAATTGAAGACAACAGAATTTGGTGTTAGCAGACCTGCATTATAAGAAATACTGAGAAAATCCTTCAGGTTAAAAAGGAATGACATCAGACATTAACTTGAATCCATGGGAAGAAACGAAGAGTACCTTAAGAACTTAATATGTAGACCGATTCAATTGTTTACTTTTAAACATGTATAGACGTAATATATATGTTACTAAGAATTCACAGGAGGGAAAAGAGACATACTAAAACAGAGTTTGTATATTCCACTAGAATTAAATTACTATTAACTTGAAGTACATTATTATAAATGAAACACATGTTATAATTCTTACAGCAATAACAAAATAAATCCAAGAAAAACATTCTTTAGTTAACAGAAAAATTAAACTGTACCATTAAAAAACATTTAGTTTATACAAAAGACGTACAAAATAAATAGGAAATATATAAAATAAATACTAGAATGACATGTAAAATTGTATCAATAATTATATTAAATGTAAATGAGTTAAACATCCCACTCAAAATGTAGACATTAACTGGACTTTGAAAACACAAGGAGGGCCAGAGATTTAACTCAGTAGCACTGTGTCTGCCTCACAAGCACAAGGCCCTAGTTTGATCCTTGGTACTACAAAAAAAAAAAATCACACGTGAACTAGATGTGATCACCAAGAGGCAACTTCAGTTTCTAACCCACAAATAGGTTGAAAGTTACAGGAGAGAAAGACACGTCAGGCAAATGGCAAATACAAGTAAACAGATATGGCTCTACTCATACCAAAAAAAAAATATTGTAAAGCAAGAAATATTACTAAGCACAAAGAGGAAATTTCATAATGATTAACCCATTAATACCAAAGGAAGACATAATAGTAATAAATGTCTATGCAACCAATAATATAACCCCAAAACTCAAAAAGTGGTATCTAGCAGATGTGAGAAAAGAAATAGACAGTATCAGTGGGAGAGTTTAATACCTCTCAATAAATGATAGAAGCCTTAGATCAAAAATCTGTAAGAATGCCGAACACTTAAAATTATAAACCTATTTTACTTATCTAATATTAGTAGAAAAGTTTACCCAATAACTATAGAATATACATTCTTTGCAAGTACACATGGAACAATTGTTCAGAATAAAACATATGCAAAGTATCACCAGAGTATGAGATCACAGAGCATATTTTCTTTTTTTTTCTTTTTCTTTTTCTGGTACCAGGGATCAAAATCAGGACCTTGCGTTTGTAAGCAAGCACCAGAACCACTGAGCTAAAGCCCTGACCACACAAAGTATATTTTTTGACCATAATGGAATTAAACTTGAGATTCATAACCAAAAGAAACCTGAGTAAATATTAAAATATTGATAAATTTTAAAACACACTTTTTTAAAAAATAGCTCAAGAATCAAAGAAAAATAGAGAACATTAAAACATTTTAATTGAATGAAAATGAAAGCATGAAAATGAGATGTAGTGAAAGCAACACTTAGACACATTTTATAACTGTAATGCCTGGTTAGAAAAGAAAGGCCTTCTATAACCTAAATTTTAACCTTAATGAAATAAAAAAGTACAGACTAAATCCAAAGCAAGCCAAAAGAAAACAATTGTAAGATTGGGGGATCAGTGAGTAGAAAAAGAAAAATAAAATCAGCAAATCTTTAAACTGACCAACAAAATAAAAGAAGACAAACTCTCAAAATTATCCAGTTATAAAAATATATAAAATGGAACATCACTACTGGGCTAAGTAAAAGATTGTAGAAGAATATTATGAACGAATCCATGGCCATAAATTTGGTAACTTAAATGGACAGACTCCTAGAAATTTTCCAAACTGCCAATAAAAGAATTCTTAAAAGGTAGAAAATCTGAATAGATCTACACACACACACACACACACACACACACACACACACACACAAAACAAGCAAATAAAAATCTTGCTGCAAAGCCCACAGATGGTTTTATTGATGAATTCTATCAAATATTTAGAGAACAAATAAAATCAATTTTTCACAAGCACTTTCAGATTATAAAGGAGTGGACATTTCCCAACTCAGTCTAAGAATTCCAAAGCCAGATAAAGATATAACTATAAGAGAAAACTACAGGCCAATAAGTCTTCTGGGACACAAATGTAAGAATCCTTATGAAAAGTACTAGCAAATCACATTTAGCAATATAGGAAAAGAAATGTCACATGAAATAAGTGAGATTTAATTATGGAAAGCAAAGTTTAAGTTCAAAAATCAACTAACGTAATAAATTAACAAAATGAAGGGGAAAAGTACATAAACATCTCAATATCCAAAGAAAAATATATATATCAAAACCTAAAAACAGTTTAAATTCTCAAAGAAGAGAAAATTATTCCAACCTGACAAAGAGCACTAATAAAAAAAAGACTAATAATACCAGACTTATGTCAAAGACTGAATACCTTTCCCACTAAGTTCAAAAGTGAGGTATTGATATCTGTTTTCACCACTGAGCAAGGCAAGGATAACCCCTTGGGCTATTTTCTTCAACATTACTGAAGAAATACTGGCCAGTACAATAAGAGGAAAGAAAGGGAAAGAAGAAAGAAAGTGAAGGAGGGAGGGAAGAAAACAAGGTAACCAGATTTAAAAGGAAAAAACAGAAATGTCCTTATTTGCCGATTAGGTGATCCTAGATATAGAGGAGGAAATCTACAACTACAAGAAACAATAAATTTAGCAAAGTTGCAAGCCAAATGAAAGAATCAATTCTATTTCTACGTATTAGCAACAACCCAGTAAGTATGATGCCTGTTAGCAAAGAATAAAATTAAGAAAGCATTTCTAGAGCCAGGGATTTAGATCAATGGTTCCAGCGTCTGCCTGGCAAGAGCAAGGTTATGAGTTCAATACCCGGTAAGCACATACCACAAAACCAGGCATGATGGCTCACACTGTAATTCCAGCACTCAGGAGGCTGAGGCAGGAGGATTGCTGTGAGTTCAAGGCTGACCTGGGCTACATAGTGAGTTTGGGGTCAGCCTGAATTACAAAGTGAGACCCTGTCTCAGGAAAAAAAAATTCAAATAATAATAAATGTTGGCAAGACTGCAGGAGGAAAGGAACCATTTTCTCATCATTGGGAATGCAAACTAAAATAATCACTATAGAAATAAAAATGGAGAGTCCTCAAAAAAACTGTAACTAGATACTCCATTTGACCCACTAGGTATCTTCCCCCAAAACATTAAAGATGTCATATATAGAGTGATAGATACATGCACACATGTTTATAACAGCACAACTGATATTGGCTAAATCTTGGAAACAACATGAATGAATGAAGTGTGGTATTTATATATAATGGAGTACCACTCTGTCATTAAGAAAGATCAACTTGAATCTTCTGTAAGAAAATAGATGTGTGTTGAGGCCATAATGTTAAAAGAGACAAATAAAACACAAGCTTAAATTCTACATGACTTGTTTTATATAAAAACTCAAAGTATAAATAAAGAGAAAAATAAAAGACAATAGGACGATAGATCTTTCTCAAAGAGGAAGGGGATCAAGATATGGAGAGAAGGAGTAAAGGGGAGGGAGAAAGGATTTTAAAAGGAATTATGTGTTATATATATGGACCAACTCCACACAAGAATGGAGATATTATGTACTACAAACATGTACTAATAAAGAAAATGACCTGAAAAAGAAGACACTATTTTTTTTTTTTGAGACAGGGTCTCGCTTTGTAGTTTACGCTGGCCCTGAGCTCACTATGTAGCCCAGGCAAGCCTCAAACTCAGCAATCCTCCTGCCTCTGCCTCCCAAGTGCTGGGATTACAGGTGTGAGCCACCACGCCCAGCACTGTGGTATGTGGTATTGATTGCTGGTGGGTGTGAGTCACCAGCCCAGCATTTATGTGGTTACCAGGATCAAACTCAGGACCTTGTGCTTGTGATGCAGGCACCGGAACTACTGAGCTAAATGTCCGGCCCAAGAAAGCACTATTAAGAAAATGACAAGACTAGGTACAGATCATGAAAAATATTTAGGAATCATACATTTAATAAAGACCTTGAATCTAGACTATATAAAATATTCCTATAAGTCAAAAAGAAGGCAACCCAATTTAAAAATAGGCAAAACATTTGAATAACATTTTCTCAAACAAAACTTACAAGTGGCTAAATGTACATTAAAAAGATAACATCATTAGCTATTAGGAAAAGGCACATTAAATTACAAACTGAAACCTATATACCTACTCTAATAGCTATAGTTAACTGTTGATAAGAATGTGAAGCAACTGAATCCTTCATAAATAACTGGTGAGACTATAAAATGTTACAGCCACTTTGGAAAATTGTTTTGTAGTTTCTCATTAATTTACACACACTTTCAGCATATGAATGAGCAATTCTACTCATAGGAATGCCCAGGAGAAATTAAAAATAGCTATCTACAAAATGACTTACATGAATTTTAATGACACTATTACTCATAGAATCTAATAACCAGAGACAATTTTCATTAACGGATGATGGATAAACAGACTGTGAGATATCTATGTAATAGAATATTACTCAGCAATAAAAATGAACAAAATAACAATCTACACAATATATACACAAGCCTCAAAACCCTCAAAAAATTAGGTTAAGTAAGATCCATGGAAAGGGTAAATTTATGAGAACAGCAGTTGTCTACAGTGAGGTGTGGGAGTACAGACGCCCTGAAACGTGGGTGTAGAAGAGAACCTTCGGCATCGATAGAAAATGTCCTGAAACTAGCCTGTCATCATGATTCCAGAACTCTATAGATTTTTAAAGAAAATAACAGTCTCAGATTTACAGAAAAATTGTGAAAACAGAACAGCTCCCATATACTCTGCACTCTGCTTTCCCTTTTTTTTCTTTTGAGACAGGCTGGCCCTGAGCTCACTATGGAGCCCAGGCAAGGCTGAACTCAGCAATCCTCCTGCCTCTATAACTATTATTTTTCATGAGTATGCTACATTTGTCAGAACTCTACAAATTTTTTTAAATAATTGAATTGTGCCTGTATAAAGGGTAAATTTTATGGTACATAAATTACATGTCCACAAAGCTATAGTAAAATATAATAAACATAAGAACTGAATAGAAGACAAGAGCATAATGAGAGATATTTGGAAAACTGCCAAAGCAAAGAGGAAGATTTTTAGGGTCAAATAATACAGGTTAAAAAGGTACAAAATGGCCGGGTGTGGTGGCTCACGCCTGAAATCCCAGCACTCGGGAGGCAGAGACAGGAGGATTGCTGAGTTCGAGGCTTGCCTGGGCTCCATAGTGAAGAGCCAGCCTGAACTACAAAGCGAGACCCTGTCTCAAAAAAAAAAAAAAAAAAAAGGTACAAAATGTGTAAAATTATACTCACAGAAGGAGAGACGAGCAATTGGACTAAAAGAACTATTATTTGTGATGTAACTGCCAAGAATATTTTAAAGCTGATTCAAGAAGCCATACAATCTCCAAGCAGGATAAACTGCAAGCACAACGTGCCTGGACACTTTATACTAGAAATCTTCATACCAAAAACAAAGAGGAACATTAAAGGGCATGAAAAAGGCACATTCCCCTGGAAGGGACCAATAATGAGACTGACAACTGATTTCTCTATTTTATTTATTAGAGAGATGAAAACCAACTATATGCTGCTTATAAAAGATATAAATAATATTGTACCATG
Source organism: Thryonomys swinderianus (assembly GCA_004025085.1). Lineage (NCBI taxonomy): Eukaryota > Metazoa > Chordata > Mammalia > Rodentia > Thryonomyidae > Thryonomys > Thryonomys swinderianus. Next base: position 19,202 of record PVIC010023203.1, on the reverse strand, counting down.
CAAGCACCTATCAAAAGGACTGCTAGACTTTAAAAAATCAATAACTATAAGGAAAATAAAGAGAGGCATTTCATAATACAAGAGTCTAATACACCAATAAGTCATAATAATTATAAAGTCCACATGTAGCTAAAATATAGCCTTGGAATATACACAAAAATCTAACAAATTTTTTAAAAGAAATAGGAAAAATTCATCTTCACAGTGAGGGATTTAGCTTAAGTTTTTGAAAACTGACAAGATAATCAGAGCCCCAAAAGATGCCAAAAGGAAGTCTAATAATGTAATCAAGAAATCTGACCCAACATACCTGTATAAAATGTGCACATATAAATATAAAATATACCATATAGTCTACTCAATTATAGAGCATACTGTACAGTGGAGGTATAAGACATGTTGCAAAAATGTTTCAAAAATATCAAAAAACAAAAAGTTATGTTTCCCACAAGATTAAAATTCTATGACTGTTCTTTGATAATACAGAAGCTAATTTAAAAATCAATGAAAAGACCCTTAGACTCTCCCAAATAATTAAAAAATGAAGAATAAACACCTAAAGAACCTATTACCCAAAGAAAAAATAGTCATTTTTTAGTATTTTGAGCATAAAAATAAAAATTAAAGCAATACTTCAAAAAAGAAAAAGATCTTTGAATGTACATACTGAAGAGAAGGCTAAAAATCAATAACCTTGTTTTTAGTATGAAGATTAAGAAATGAAAGCATCAAAATCCCTAAAATCAAGTTAAATATATGAGAATCTGGGGCCGGAGATTTAGCTCAGTGGTTCCAGTGCCTGCCTCGCAAGCACAAGGCCCTGAGTTCGATCCTGGTAACCACATACAATGCTGGGCGTGGTGACTCACGCCCACCAGCAATCAACACCGCATACCACAGTGCCGGGCATGGTGGCTCACGCCTATAATCCCAGCACTTGGGAGGCAGAGGCAGGAGGATTGCTGAGTTCGAGGCTTGTCTGGGCTACATAGTGAGCTCAGGGCCAGCATAAACTACAAAGCGAGACCCTGTCTCAAAAAAAAAAAAAAAAAGAAAATCTATTATATTTATATATATAAGAAAAATAATTAGAGGATAAAGTTTAAAAGTTGTCATTTGCAAAAACAACAAAAAGAATCAATCTAGTGAAAGATGTGTAAGAATGTGACAGGGAGAAACTCAAAAGACTACTCAGAAAAATTAAAGACAGCCTAATTACTTGGAGAGCTGTACTGTGTTCATTGATTAGGAGATTCAATATTGTAAAGATGTTAACTCTACCAAATAGATCTACCCCCTCAATGTAGATCATGTGACTCTAATATATATATGCAAATGGGATAGCAACAGGCTAAGAGACAATCAAGAAAAATTGAGTACATACAAGCACTACAAAAACTTGAGACACTTTATTAGACAAGTAGCCCAATAAGAAAGACAAAGAAAGGTCCAAGAACATATGATTCACCTATGAAACAGGGCTACCTCAGTCCATGGGAGAAATGGTGATGTTTTCAGTAAGTAACACTGGGTCAAAAGGTATTTGCAGAGCCAAAAATCATCTTGGCCCCTAGCTCATGACATATTAGAAAAAAAAATTCCAAGGACATCATAGATCTAAATGTGAACATGTGGAAAAGCAAAACTATAAAACTTCTTGAAAGACCAGGAGAATATCTTTGTGACCTTGAAGCAAGCAAAAATTTCTGAAGACACAAAAAGCATTAACTTTAAAGGAAAAATTCTTAAACTGGAATTCATTAAAATAAAACAATTGTCCACATCAGGAAAAAATTGTAAGATTACAAAGCAAGCCAGTTTATAGGAAAAAATAGAAATACATGTAAGTGACAAAGGACTTCTATAAAAAATATGAAAAACTCCATAAAAATCTTTTTAAAAAAGCATAATACTTTTTTAATGAACAAACAAAATCTGAACTAGTATTTCACAAAAGAATTTATCTAAATGGCCAGCAAAATACACAAAAAGTATTCAATATCATTTACTAGGAAAATAAAAACCACAATGAGATAGCATTTTTTACCTTCCCCAATGAACAGATAGTCACTATGACAAGAACAAGAAATAACTAGAATTTTCATACAGTGATACTGGGAATCTTATTGGTATAATCAAGCACTCTGGGCAACTGTAAGCAGTATCAGAGTAAATGCTACATGTATGCTTAGGCCCTTCAGCTGCTAGGTGCTGGTCTACAGAAATGTCCACATATTTATATGTAAAAATCTCCGTAGCACCACTGTTTGTAATAAAGAAAAGCTGGAAACCACTTAAGCATCTATGAACTGTAAATAGATTGTTAAAACTGTGGTATAAGCAACTATGAAATACTACATTGAAATGAGAGAAAAAAGCTAAACTATGCCTATACCCAACAAAATGGATAAGTATCCCAAACAAAGGGCCAGTGAAAGATATATATACACACACCAAAAAGTACATGCTGCCTGATTCCATTTGCATAAAAGTTCTGAAAAATAAGTAAAATCAATCAATAGGTCCAGAATTCAAACTACCAGTAACAGGTGTGGTTTGTTTTTTTTTTTAAAAGACAAAGGAAAAACTCAGGGTGGTGGTAATTTTCTATTTGTTGATATCCATAGCAGTTATACAGAAAGGGTTACTTTGTGCAAAAGCAGAAAAGCTGTACCTTTATGACCTCTGCATTTTTCTATATCTACGATTATCTTCAATAACAAAGTTGACTTGTAAAGGAATGCTTTCTTAGGTTTCTACATAATACATGGAACAGAAAAGAGGCAAAAAACTTTTAGGTTTACATACAACATCCAAAGGTATTCGCTAAAATTTATATCTGGTCATATACTCTCCTGATTAAAATATTTCACCAGCTTCCTCACTTGGCCTCTGCCTACTTCTAACAGCCACATTTCTTACTATTCCCTCCTCCTCCTCCTCCTCCTCCTCCTCCTCCCCCTCCTCCCCTCCCCCTCCCCCTCCCCCTCCTCCATCTCTACACAATGCTTCTACTCTCCAGGAGGAGCCACCTTCCCTAGAACAGACTGTAGGCTATTAGAACCCACCGCTCCCTCATGGCACTTCTCATCCTGCTCAGCCTCTCACTCCATCTGATCCCACGCCTGTCCACCTGCCTAGGCTGTCCTTGGTTCAGCACAGATACCCACCACTCCCAAGGCTTCTCTGGATGCCTCTCCTATGGGAGAGGCATTCATAATAGGAGAGGCATTCATATGCCCCTAGCATCACATTCTAGTGCAATGACATTTATCTGTGACCTCTATTAACTGTATGAGCTCCAAGAGTGTGTGGCTATATCTGATTTGGGTCAAACTGGGACCCAGTACAGTCCCTGGCACATAATGAATACTAAGAAAATATCAAACAGATAAATAAGCTAATAAAATCAAAAGAATCTCTATACACATTTACTTAAGAAATTTCCTCCTCTACAATGAGAGATTTTTTATCTGAGCTGTCTAAATAGTCTCCTTTTTAAAATGACTTTATCTGGCAGAAAAATCGACCATGACATAGAGGTTAATAATCAAACCATTTAAATCCATTGCAGACCAAAGAATAATTGAATCTAACTCCAGACATAATTGTGCTCTAAAATGCTATAAGTTTCTCTGAATTATGTGTCCCAATGTGGAAATAAAATTTTTGAAGGTTTCAAAATCTTCTACTATTGTCAACATAAAGACAGAGGAAGGAAAAATATTAAATCTGTCAAGTTGCTGGTCACTCATGAAAAGTGTTTCTAATGCCCCAACACAGCCAGTAAGATCTACCTCAAATGAGTCACAGGAAAATGTCTTATTTTTTAATTCAACAATTAAAAACATTTTCGTATATATTCAAGGTCAGATATGCTAAGTAACCTACACATTTTCTAACTGTACATTATCATGATTAAGAAAGCCTAAGAACCGGAGATTTAGCTCAGTGGTTCCGGCACCTGCCTCGCAAGCGCAAGGTCCTGAGTTCGATCCCGGTAACCACATAGAATGCTGGGCGTGGTGACTCACGCCCACCAGCGATCAGTACCACATACCACAGTGCCGGGCGTGGTGGCTCATGCCTGTAATCCCAGCACTCGGGAGGCAGAGACGGGAGAATTGCTGAGTTCGAGGCTTGCCTGGGCTACACAGTGAGCTCAAGGCCAGCCTGAACTACAAAGCGAGACCCTGTCTCAAAAAAAAAAAAAAATACAAAAGCCTAAGAATTCCAACAGTTTCAGTAACGTCACATGGTTCCAATTAACATGCTCTGAGGATTTCCCATGAAAATGTCTTCCTCTTATAGTATGTGGTTTGTGGTGGTTCTCAGTAAGAATCAGAGTGAAGGAATTAGAAAGCTCTAATCGAAATTCTTGATAAAAGAATTGGTACACTGATTTTAAGAAATTTTTCCTACTAGCTACAATATTTTGTCATAACACACACATCTATTTCTATTTGTGATCTAAGGAAAACAATAAATTGATAGTAAAATCAATGTACAAGGACCACACCCTCTTTGTCCTTCTCATGGTACTTATGTAGTCATTCGGGCACCAGGTAACTGAGCATCTCCGATGCCAGGCTCAGGACTAAACACTGAGAATACAATTTAAACAAAAGCAGATTATTATCTCTTCCTTCATGGGAATTATAGACAAGCGAAGATTATAGCAAACTAAAAAGTATATGGATAAACGTGCAATGGTAATGAGAATAGCATCTCTCACTTGGACCACTCTATTATATGGTGTCTAACAAGTCTCCCTGCTATCATTCTTGCCCTTTATTATCCATTCACTACATGGAAGAATATTTCTAAAATGTACACCAAATGATTCCTGTCTCCCCTACCTCCTCCTTTGTTTTCTTTTAGCACAGGAGTCTTTGGAGCAAGGAATTGGTAGTAGTTTATTTACAGTTCAAAAAGATTGTTCTAAAAAAACAGATTGTAGGTGTCAAGGCCAGAGCAGGAAGCCCAGTTATATGGTACCTCTGATAAAGGGGAAACGGTAAAAGATAGTACAAGAGAAGCAGTGGTGGAGGTGGTAAGACATCAAATTGGAAGACAGAAAGAATGAACTGACATTTGAGTTGAAGGATAAAAAAGAAAAATAAAGACAGAGATGACTCCAAAGTTATAGTCTACACCCCTATGCCACTTGCTTAATTATGAAAATCTAGCAGGAGTAGGTTAGAAATGACAGGGAACCTGGAGTTCCTTTTTGTATGTGTTGAGTAGGGGAACATATTTAGACATTGAATGGACATATGAATGTGGAAGGGACAAGTATTTGATTGGAGACATAAGTTTGAAATTCGTCACCATATTAAAGTCATGAGACAAGATAGATGTCCCAGAAAATAGGGGTAGAGATTTCCTGAGCCAATGGGAATGTTAGTGGGCAGGATGAAAGAAGTCTCCAATGTACTTCCATGTTTCAACTTTACTCTTTTACTATAATAATCTGCCACAATAAAAGCTTTCCCTATAGGGTAGTTGCAGTCCCTTCACCCTGAGTCCCAAAACAAATACACAAGGAGCAGATCTGAACTCAATTCACAGCCTGAAGCGATGACAAATAACCCCAGCCTGAAGCAGCAGCATCCAAAATGCAGCTGGCCTTCAATACCATTGACCAAAGATTCGACATGAGCTACTGAGTTGAAGAGTGATTTGTAATACAGCATTATAAGGGTAATAAAATATATTTACCAAGTGAAGAAACTCTTTCAAAAAGGAACTGACCAACTATCAAATGATTTTTATAGGTTAGGTAAGATGAAGACTGGTAACTGATTCTAGATATGTAAAGGAAGAGGTTACTCTCAAGCACTTTCAACAAAGTAGGGAGTTTGAACACCTAACTAGGGGTAGAAAATAGCAAAGAGAAGCATAAAAATACCTTCAGGAAATTCTGTTCTAAAGGAGGGCAAAGAAATGGTGCAAAAGTTAAAGAAAAATGTAGAGTTCAAAGAAGGGGGGGGGTTTGTTTGTACATTTAAAATAAATTGTATTACAGCTTGTAATATTTACATTTGGAAACTGATGGAAATGACCTGATCACTGAGAAAACTTGATAAACAGAAAGAAGAGACAAGAGGGGGAGGTGTGCTTATACAAGTATGGGGAGGAGGTGGCATCTGACAGGGGCTCCGCCATGTCAGGTTCCATGGGAGAGGGCGACGTGCACTGACTCAAAAGCAGGTGCGGTGGCAGATGCAGAAGTGGGAGCCTGTGAAGTTTTCTAGAAGCAAGGTCACCTGCAGAGGATCAGGAAGATGGAGGGTACAGGCCTTGAGGAGAGAAAAGAAGACATGAAATGGAGTCTAGGAAAGCAGGCTAATGAAGAGAGTAGGAAGAAAGGGCAAGACTGCCCATTGGCATTTGAGCTCACACGGGGATTACATTTAAGTATTCACAATCCTTTCTAAATGGCAAACTACTTACGATGAGTCAGAGACAGCATAAGCTTACCCTAGTGTACCTGCAATTGTTGGAAACAAACAAAAAATAGGTTGTTGGCAGAGTTGCTTAGAAAAATAAGTATGGAATATTGGATGTAATGAAACGACATTAAAATGACTTTGAATCCAATTAGATATCTTAAAACTACTACAGAAGTGTGAGCTACAGGAATGCAACTCCAACTGAGTAAGCAGAGGTGCCTGAACAGTAAGGAGGGCCAGCCCAGCGCTGATGGCACAAGTGAGGACAAAGTGTGACTTGTGTCTGGAGTGGCACCACCATGGACCACATAAAGCTCCTGAGTTGTTGACATGTGGTGCATTGCTAAGGGACTAAAATTTTAAATCTTACTTAATTTAAATTAAATATAGAAACTGAAGCAATGCAGAACATTTTTCCTTCGATACAACTTTACTGTTTTGGAAGGTTCAACGTTTCACTTTTACTGAGGAAAACTTAATTATCTAAATTGAGATCTTTGGTTACACATAAAACACACATCTGATTTTGAAAACTGCAAAAAAAAGGAATCTTGATTACTACAAATCATTTTTCTATTAATTACATGTAGAAATTGTGATATGCTGGACATATTAGTAATATATAGTATATATTAGTAATATATGGTATATAGCATATTAGTAATATATAGTATACAAAATACTCTGCAAGAGTAATATATAGTGTATATTAAATAATATCTATTGTTGAGGGCTAGAGATTTAGCTCAGTGATTCCAGCGCCTGCCTAGCAAACACAAGGTCCCTGGTTCAATCCCCAGTAACCACATACAACAATACTGGGTGTGGTGACTCACGCCCACCAGCCATCAGTACCACATACTACAGTGCTGGGCATGATGGCTCATGCCTGTAATCCCAGCATTTAGGAGGCAGAGGCAGGAGGATTGCTGAGTTTGATGCTTGCCTGGGCTATAAAGTGAGCTCAGGGCCAGCCTGAACTACGAAGCGAGACCCTGTCTCAAAAAAAAAAAGAGTTACCCACAATGTACCTGCCTGTGTGCTGCACTGAAGCCTTAAATCTGTGACCAGCAAGTAGGCATATTTTAATAAAAATTTCCAAGAAACAACTTCATATTACTGTGGACAGGATGATAGCTAAGGATCAAGTACAATGGTACCTTCAGCTTACTTGAGATGATAAATTTCCTTCTCGTGGCTATCTTTCCAATCCACAGAATCTTTAGAATTAAATATAGAGGTGGTAAAAAAATATTAGACTCATGTTAACACTTTTTAGAAAAGTTGAGAAATATATTTTATATTAGTTGGTACAGTCTATAAATGATTGTCATGTTTTTAATGTTTAAAAGAATCTAACATTAAACCAACAGATTAGTCTTGTGATTCTAGTCTGAAATGTGTGAAAGATTTTAGACATGTGATTTTTTTAGACTGAAAGACTTAACAGTATTTGATTGTGTCTAGACAATATTAATTTTCTAAGTGATGGAATATTCAAAAGAACCTGAGCGAATGTGCGAAGATTTTACTTATTTGAATCATAAATCTGCCCAATACAACCCATGATTTTTTGAAAAAAAATCAAATATATTAAATTTATATATGCAATTTAAAATATTTAAGGGTTGAAATTTAACTAAATTCATTAATGAAGCTGATAATTTGAAAACTTCAATCTGTTCTGTTGCAAAAATTAGTCAAAGAAAAAGTGAAAGTGATTATCCATGCTTACCAGCTATTTAAACAGAATAATAAGATACTTTTAGGCCTTTAAGTTTAAAGAGCTAAAGAAAATCACATTTTTATTTTTACCAATAATAAGTTAAATATTAATTTTCCTTTCTGTATACAACACTTAATAACCATGTACTTTACAAATATTAACTCATTTCATCCATACAACTGAGTGAAGTAAGCAGTACCATTTTCCCCACTTTTTAAAATTGTCTTAGCCTGGGCCAGAGGGTTAGCTCAGTGGTTCTGGTGCCTGCCTCGCAAGCGCAAGGACCTGAGTTCAACCCCCAGTAACCACATATAATGCTGGGTGTGGAGACACGCCCACCAACAATCAATGCTGCATACCACAATGCCAGACGTGGTGGCTCACACCTGTAATCCCAGCACTTGGGAGGCAGAGACAAGAGGATTGCTGAGTTCGCAGCGGCTTGCCTGGGCACCATAATGAGCTCAGGGCCAGCCTGAACTACAAAGCGAGACCCTGTCTCCAAACAGCAAAAAAAAAAAAAAATTGTCTTAGCCTGTTTAACAGCGCACCAATGGTTTTTTCTCACAGTTTTGGAAGCTGTTAAGTTCAAGTGGGCACCTTCTCACTATGTCCTCAGTGGAGGAAAGTCTCCACTTCGGTCTCTTCTAAGGGCACTAATTGAATTATGAGGCTGCTGTCCTCCTGACCTAATCACTCCCAAAGGCCCCACCCCTAATATCTTGGGGAGATGAGATCTCAAGGTCCATGCAATGAACTGAATACTTAGGCCCTCCTCATCCCCAAAATGGTTTTGGGGATGAGGAGGGCCTAAGTATTCAGTCCATTGCAATATTGAACAAAGACACACAGAGATTAAGTAGCTGACCCAAAGTCATAAACCTAAAAAGCGGTGGAGCAGGGATTCAAAGCCAGGCAGCCTGGCTTCTCATGATGCCCTTGAACATGAAAAAGCTCACAGTGACAAAATAACTAGGTGTTCATAAATGAGTCTCTTTTGCTTTTTTTTTTTTTTAACCTGTAGTTATCAAGAAAGTCTTGTACCAGGAATTTCAGGAAAACTTCACATTGTGCTGGAATGACCCACATGAAAATAGCTTATTGAAGACTTCTAAGTTCATCCCTGACCCCAAACTTCAGGCCTGCAGCATTCTAAAACAAGGAACTCTCTCAGTAACAAAAAGCATATGGCTCTGACGCTCCCCACCTTAGTTCAACCTGGGGTGTATGACATTTGCTGAGCGACGTTTCATCTCTTTTCATCCTACGCTACTTCAGACAGCCTTTCTCCACACTAATTCCCAACACAGGGCACAGTATAAAGTAAAATCAATTCAGGGGATAAAAGATAACTCCACTTAATTTTGTTTTCAATTCTCAAAATAGATTTGAGGTTAAGGGCTCTCTCTTTCACCCCCCAAACCCCACCTAACAAATGCAGCAGCAAGTCCAAACGTCCCAATGGTGACTGGCCAGAGGCTTGCTCCTCTGAGGTAACCACACCTGCCGCTCTGAATCTCCCCACCAGGCACCCTGAACTCTCTTCCCAAGTGGAGACGGTCTCAAGAGCACCTGTCCTGCAGCAGGAAGGCGTTCTTTGCTGATAATCAACAAAGCATCGGAGTCCACTTCAGACTGTGGTTTATCCTCACAAATCATGTCGTTATGTTTACCTGTTCTGTGCAGTCTTGGATAAGCTATTAATTAGCATTTTACAGATGAGGAAACAAGAGTTATTGTGAGGATCAAAACAGATAGCTTGTCTAGAATATTTTATGGGGTACTTGGCACCAAGTAAATGCTCAATAAAGAGAAGTTATTATAATATTTATTATTAAAAGAACCTACAGAACTATGCTTAATTACTTGCTTTTATGGGTGCCTGTCTCATATTTAATCGCATTTTTCATACAGCTTAAACAAGATCCCTGAAATTAAAATGCTTAATCATTCTTCTGTGGAGACTGAAAACTTGTTATGGGGGCGGGGGTGAGAGATAGCAGCTAAAACACTAAAAACATTAAAAAAGACAGTGTAAATTATTTTGGGAGATCCATTTTCTGCTCCCTCTGACTAGAATAATCAAAAGCTTAATCATAACTGCCAGTATAAAATTAAGCTAGCTAGCATTTTTTGTGTTTATTTATAACCTTTGAAGACATAAGCATTACAATCCAAATAAATTGAAACTGTGATATTTGATTTCTAATGATATACTTCAATAACTAAATCTCAAAAGAATTTTAATTTTGAAACTTAGGTAACTGAAGTAATAATACTAAAAGAAACTATTTTTTTGTTTGTTGGAAACAGCGTCTCCTTATGTAGTTTAGCCTGGCCCTGAACTTACTATGCAGCCCAGCCTGGCCTCAAACTCACAACAATCCTCCTGCCTCAGCCTCGCAAGTGCTGAGATTACACAGGCTTGTGCCACTATGCCCACCTACTACAAGGATTTAAAGCAGTTTCCTCAGATGCCAAAACAGTATTGACCTTGGAACCAGATTAAAATATAATAGTTTTACATGACACAAAATATGATGTTTTGGTCTAAGGACAAAGCTCAGTGGTAGAATACAACTTGGCATGTGCAAAGGCTTGTATCCTCAACATTGAAAAATAAAACATTTTCAATAATATAATTAAGAAGCACATACTTGTGTTCACATTATCTTTGGTTCTAGGAATAAACAGAACACAGTTCTTATTCTTCAGAAGTTTACAGCCTATCCTAATATGTACTTAAAAAAAATAACCTGACAAGTTCTTTTTTTAAAGCAAGATGTTCCTTTGAACAGAAGGAAAAGTGGAAAAAAAAAGTATCACTTATTCCTTAAGACAGGTCAGAGGTAGCCAAGGAAAGAACAGGTGTTCCCAGACTGAGGGAACAATAATGATAAGGGAATGCAAATGGACAAATATTTCCAGGATACAGTATATTTACATGGATAGAGCACCATAGGAAATGTGTATTCTTTCAGTTTATGAATACATATAATAAATGAAAAACTCAACTACCTTTGGAAGTATCTTTTCTATGTTCAGAAAGGAATACTAGTACACCCCCCAACATAGTCTGTGTCAAGCTCTATGACTTTAGAGTTTAGGGGTTTTTTTGTATTTAAGAAAAAAAAACCTGAGAAAACAAGATTTTTTTAAAGTTCAACCATAATCATCAGTGCCATTACTTTTACATTTAGTAAATATCAATGAACAGAAAATAAAGCTGCCTGAAGTGCTTGATATAAAGCCAGAATTCTGGTGGCATATTTTATGTACCTTCAGGTTAACATAATAGAAACCAATCACATCAGTTTCCTTATCCATAAAATAAGCATAATGGCAGCACCCTTCCTAATGGGCTTCTAATGAGGAATAAATGTAAAATTCTTAGAATAGTACCTATCCCTCATGAAGCACTAGCAAGGAACTGACTGATTTCATGATTGAAAAAAGATGGAAATCAAAATGACTGCAATCACTCTAAACATGGTCTCAGGAAGCCAATATATAATAGAACATGCCAGGTAAGACATACTGAAACCTTTTATGGTACATTTATAATTCAAGAGCTTGAGTAAACATCTGTTCAATATAACCATGCCTGGCACATCACATGGTGATCAAATTGTGTAAAATGTGATGTCTGCCCTGAGTGACTACAGTGAGAGGAGAGGAAAGAAGATTCAAAATCAGCTGGCACTCCAAACACAATTCCTCACCCAAATTCATCAAACACAGTTCAGACAAACAGTCTAAGCCTCGGTATTATTTTACAGCTGTATCACTTACTGTCTTGATTATCTAACTATGTACCTAACCAATTAGATTTCATTACCTATGTGAAAAACCTCTGTTCTTGGCCCTTAATGTTTGATTTACAACATTCAAAGTGCATGTGAACCACAACTCCAGGGAGCCATGATAGGTGGGAGGAAAAGTGAGGGCCTATGATCAGGACTAGGCTTTGGGAGTAACCAGCATGGAAACCCACCTAGGTAGACAGACCTTGGTTAACTGCCTGGGAGTCTCAGGAGGTGTTAGATGATAAAGCTATGTGAGTCTTCTTCCCGCCTTTCCCTTGACTGCTATAGCCCTTAGGCTCTCAATGAGCACTCATCTCCCTTCTTAAACCTTTTAGTTTGGTTTTCACTCTCAACTAATTGTAAGGTAAGCAGGGATCTAGTTCTAGATACTTAGGGAAGTAAGCAATCAATCACCTGATGGGATCCCCAATTTTTCTATCCACCATGTCACCTCTATGAAAGTCCAAAATGTGAAATATTAAAAGATTATAACATTTTTAAATGCACACAATAACAAAGTTTTTAACATTTTCCTGGGTGAGCTACAAATTAACAAATCATTTTTTAAATAAGTTCTCATTTTTTAAAAGAATTACGGAATTAACAAGTAAGTTTTCCCTAGAAAAAAGGAAGGCAGCAAACCGAATCTCAAGAGAAAATTTGGATGTTGCATATAATGAGCTATAAATAATCATACCAGTTACAAAAGTTCAGGATGATTTTCATCACATAACATGGAGCACAGAGAAGAAAACAACTGGCAAACATTTACTGATTGATGTCCAAAACTATCCTACAAAACTACTATAAAAACTAACAGATAATGGAACCAATCACTTACCTTGAACTATGTTTATATCACTTAAGTACAAATGTATACATTTCCCCTAAGCATTTGTGGTTTACAAAAGAGCTTAAGACATCTTACCTTCACTTTAATTGAGAGCACAAAAAAATGGAATATGCCCACAGAACGTTCTTAACATCTATCAATCATTATTAACAATCCTTGCCACTAAACACCACTTCCTGTCACCATGGCCATGTGTCTCGGTGCCTTTTCTCAGCACTGTGGTTATAATCAATACCCACAGTGCACAGCAGGTCAGTTAACAATACCTAATATTTATAGCATTTTTCCTTGTGGTCTCAGGGTCGCATTCTTCTCCAGAGCCACAGATCTAATCCTAAGTATTCAGATAATGAAGACATCATTTTTAAAAAAAAATCATCCTTCACAAATGTACTTTTATAAATGAGACAACACACTGCACTAGATGCTAAATTATCAACCTGTAATCATGTGATCTCAGTGCAACTAGAAATTGCAAACGAATTGTTGACCCAGAAAGTGCAAACAGAAGCTTCAGTGGCTTTAGGCTGCCCATGCAGGCTTACATGGTGACAATAAAAAATGACTGTCAATGGCACAAACAAAATATTAATCCAAAATTTTAAAAGAGTCTTTCTTGGCTTGTTTTCTTTCTTTGGATGTCCTTGATAAATTGGACTCTACAAACAGAACACACACTATGGAGATTACTACCAGACCATATTTTACCACTTATACCAAAAAGTAGGACTCATATTCCTTCATAAAACTGACTCTTAAGCCTAGGAATGCAAGAAAAGATGAACATTCCTGTGAACCAGTGAAAGTAACATCTACTACTCCCTAACAGGATGTGCAGGACTATTTCTTGCTTCCACCAGGTGGCTAATCTTAGCCACGGGCACAAAGCACATTTCCATTTCCCTTTCTGAAGGTGATACTATGGATACCATAGTATTTTTTCTTGTATTATCTAGTTATGCACATATCTCTGAATGTTAGTAACACATGTGAACATGCCACATGACTGTCATTCACTGCACTGACACAAGCTTCATTTCATGCTTCAGAGCTTTTATAATTAAACCACTACCACAAAGCAGAGCATACAATACATGACTGCTTATTTCTGTTTAATGACTTTATTTTTTGGTAGAAAATGATACAGCTTTGAAGATGCTGAACAATAATGCATCTTCTGCCTGTGTGAGCTGCCAGCAAAGGCAAAACATGAGTCCTTATTGTGCTAAATCAACACCGGCTATCTCCCTTCTTCAGTATTTATTCTGAGGCCCTCTACATAAATGTTTAGGCTAGAACTAATAGTATGGGTTTCACCCGGCTGAAAACACATTCAGCACCCATACATTTGAATGTTAGGTTTTCTAACAAAGATCTGAATGCAACTGTGCTCTTGGTACCTCAGAAAGGTCACAAAAATAATTTATTTTTAGTATAAGACACAAAACTACATTCTGAGCCTAATATGCCTAGGCTTCAATATTCTGATTGCTTTTCATGCTTAAGCAAGAAAATACTTATTTTGTTTCCTAGCTATCTTCTCAAAACAAAGCCACTTCATTTTTTAATCAATGTACCATTTCATTAGCATCATCAAAAGGTATTTAGCTGAGCATCTATGAATCATTCTGCAGGTAAAACTCAGTTCAAAAACAAACCCAATTGTGAAATAATGTGCAGATTGTTGCAACTTAAATCCTTTAGTTTTGAATATAATCTAACGAAGTGGCATTATTTGAAATTGCTAGCAAATATGAACAGACTTAGAAGTCTAGTAATCAGCAAGCTAACAGGTGTTGAAATTCCCAAAGAGGAAAGAAGAATATTAGATAATCACTCTATGCTGACACTTTTAGTAGCTATAATATCCAGAATTTTAATCAACTTAACTATAATTCAAAATGACCAGCGCCCGTTTTATTACTTACCTTCTAACAAAAATATAATTCCTTGCATTCCATATAATGTTCTCTAACTGACCTATTCCAACTTATATATTATTTTTCTAAATTGAGTATATAATTTAATGGGTTGGATCATTTTCTAATTATCAATATAACAATTCTCTCAATTAAATTATATGAACAGATATACAAGTTCCTTCTGAACTGATCAGCTGAATTTCTGATCCTGTTCTCCGTCGTTCATATTACTACAGTTAGGATCTGTACCCCCAAACAAGTCTTCACAATCACATTTTTTATTTCTTTGTGTGTGCAACAAACGAAGTATCGCGAAACGATCTCCAGGATTGGGGCCACTGAGAAAGGAGGGAGAACCCGTAACTGGGGCAACTCCCCATCCGGCACCGGAATGCCCTTGGCAACTGCGCCCAGGTCTCGCACCACACTCATAAACACTGAGGCAAATACCGCCCAGGTAGCTGCCTTCCCAGGCGCCCTGGCTGGCTTCCTCACACACGGAAATAACACCGAGGCACTTCCCAGTGCTTTAAAGCACGCACACAATACCTCTGAGAAACAATAGCAATGCCTGGGCGCCAAGCACCCTCACCAACAAAGTCCGTGTCCAGCAGTGAACTCTGGTACTGCCGGCGGATGACCGGGCCACCCTTCTCCTCACCTAGTTACAGGTGCGAGGCACCTTCCAAGGACGAGGATGCTCTAGAGACAACAGCCAAGCGAACTTCGGGAGCCACCTCCAAAAGCTCAGCCACCGGCATCCGAGCCGGCTGACTTTTCAAGAATTTGTAAAAACTGTTCCCTCCCATCCTCAAAGAGAGTGGGACGCGAAACACCGAAGTGCAAAGGCGAACATTTTCCGACTGTACCCTGGCCGGGGGTCCCGCCGCGCAGCCCCTCAACTTGCCCGGGACGCGGCCGCCCGAGCGCGAAGTTTGCCGCGCGGGGCTCGGCGCGGACACGAGCCGCAGGGCGCGGGGAGGCCGCGGGGCGCGGGCGGCGCGGCGAGCAGCGCGGCCGGACCGGCGGGGACCGGCCCCTGCAGGACTCGCCCGCCGCGGCGCGGACGCCCGCGCCCCTCGAGCCCACCCCGCGGCGCCCGCCGACCCTCCCGACCGAGGGCGCGCGCCTCACCTGGTCGGCGGCGGCTGCGGCTGAGGAGGAGCAGGGAGCCGGGAGCCGCTCGGGGGGTGGCGGCGCAGGCGGGGGAGGGCGGGGGCGGCGCCCGCGGAGGAGGAGCCGGGCTCCGGCGGGCGGGCGGCTTTGTCTCAGCCGCGCCGACCCTGCGTCGCCATGGCAACCGCCGGGCCCGGGGCGGAGCGCGGACCCCGGGCGCGAGGGTCCCGCGCCTGCCCGGCCAGCGGCTCCCCGCCCTCCCCCTGCGGTCCCGGTGTCCCGAGGGGACGAGGCCGCCCCGTGAGCCGGCGCCGCCGCGGTCACTCCCCTCTCGGTCTCGCTCACGTCTCGCAGGTCTCTCCCGGCCCAGGGGGGACGCGCCGGAGAGAGGCCGGCGGCCGCTCCTACCTCCAGCGCTGGGCGCGCGGCGCTCGCACGGCGGACGCTGAGAAGCCCTCAGCCCGCCGCGCCTCTCTCCGGGGGAGCTGCGCCCTCGCCACGGAAAGTCACTTGCGGAGAAGAAAGAGCAACGCAAAGTGATGAAGTGTTAAGCAACTGGTACTCCGGCGCTCCGCCGCCTCTGCCGCAGCGCGCGCCACGCTGCCAAGGGACGCGCTCCTCCCCCTCCGCCCGCGGCCACCGGCGGCGCCGCCCGGACCTGGGCTCGCGCCAGCCGCACGGCGCACCTGTCCTTTGGGGGCTCCCGGAGGAGGGGAAAGGGGCTTCCTGTGAACACGGCTACTCTCGAACCGCACGGCTAAGGCACAACTTTTATCCAGGCTGCCGTGTGACTGCTCAGCCTCCACCATGAGCGCTGAGTGTGGCCGCCCCAGACCTGCCGTGCACCGCAGGCCGTGGCGCCGAGAGGGCAGATGCTCACCTTGACTAGGTAGAGGAAAGGTGTACGCCTCTCCCAAGGAAATGTTTGAGGAGCAGGGAAAAGTACCCCTGACCCCGGGTCACGCTTCCTTTAAAGGACGTAGCTGGAGGGCAGCTACCATGGGGTGAGTGAGTCATCACCACCTACTATGTTTTCTTGAAAGATCAGTTACTGAATCCAAAATGTACAGGGTCCTCTCTTAGGGCTCTGGGAGTGAGGCACTAATTTTCTGTCGTTTGTAAATGACCAGTGGAATGTCGGTAACATAGTAAAACCGTAAATTCCTGATGCTTTCTGGGCGGGATATCTATTGGGGAAACCACAAAGCAGAACAAGGGTATCACCAATTGAAACCACACATATTAACTAATGAAAATTTAAGGTCCATTCTGTGAAAGAAAATGGAAACAGCTCATTCTTCAGAAACGTTGGCCACTTTCCTGTAATGAGAATATTGGTACTTCTAGATGAAGGCACGAGAAAGATGTCTTTCTGACAGGCCATTAAGCAATTCGGTAATACACTTTCAAAATTCCAACTGTGTATACACTTCCCCTAGCTACCTCAGCTCTCTCATTGTTAGAGATCTGTTACACAAAAGCATACAAAGCTGTAAGGACAGATACAGGAAAATGTATGTCGTGGCAATCTTGTAATAATAAATATTCAAACCAAAGTTTGTGTCTACCTCTAGTGACTGGTTAAATATGTTCGGCACATTTATATCATACGATATCATGTGTCTACCGAAAAGAATAAAATACATAGAAAGATACTGGTTTTCTGTTGAAAGAAAAATGAAGGTGTTAGGAAAGTGACCCCAATCTGTATAAAAATTTTCTAGATAGTGCCATGGGTTGGATACAGTTTGTCCCTGAGGGTCACATGCTAGAAGCCTGGGTCCAATACATTTGTATTGAGAGGTGGTGGGCCCTTTTGTGGGAGATAATTGGGTCCTGACTGCCCTTGGGAAGAGATCTGTGCTGGTCTGTGGAGTAAGGTAGGGCTGGAAACAGAGGATTCACAAGAGTGAGCCTGGCCCCTCCGTGCCTCACTGTGTGCTCTCTCTAGCACACTGTCCCTGCCACAAGACTCCATGGGCCATGAGGCCCTCCGAAGACAGTGGAGTGCCATGCCCTTGAGCTTCCAAAACCTTGACCCAAGAGAGTCTTCCCTCTTCTATAAAGAACCCAGACTCCAGTTTTGTGCTCTAGTGACACATAATGAGCCAAGAGCAACCGAGAGAGATGAAAAGAGGGAGAGGGGGATAAAAAGAGTGGTCACCTATTAACTAGAGTGAGAATTGAAAGAACTATCACTTGGCACTCTGTATAATTTAATATTAATTAGCTTATTTTTAAATGAGTGTTCATTAGTAATTTACCAATGAAGAATCAAAAACAAAGATTCTTTATCAATGTGTGTTGACCTGTGTGATACTGCCTGGTTGGAAACTGAATCCAGAAGAGAAATGGGCCATGGAGTTGGCCATCTCTTTCCTCAGAGGCTGAAGGTTTGGGAAGCCCTGCCCAGGTCCATACTTGGTGACTTCCATAAGCACTTTGTCCCGTCCTTTTCTGTAAGGTGCTGTCCTATACTTTCATTTTTGCCCAGGAAATTCAGTTTTATTTAAAGTCTGCTTGCATTTTGCTCCTCAGACAAAATTAAGATGATAGGGAAACTCTCATTCTAAAATGTGCAGCCTCACCTACTAATGGGGAAAGTTTCAACTTTCAGTGCAGTTAGCCAAGCTGTAAATGAAGATGCTGAAAGTTAGAAATAACTGTGTAAGTGCAAAACTGGATTTTCTTATTCTCATCATTTATGAAACGAGATAAAAAACAATGAATTTGCCTTCCCAAAAAAAGTTGCTTGTAGCTGCATAGTCCAATCCAGTGGACACGAGAGACCTATAAATTAACAAGTGACCACCAGGTAATTGGAACTGACATCTTTAGAAAGTGCAAAATACACACCGGCTCCCCCACTACGACCAGGGTTCAAACCCAGGACCTTACACTTGCAAGGCAGGTACAGCACCACTGAGCTATATCCCTAGCCTACACACTAGCTTTTAAAGACTGGAAATAATAATTTTTTCAAAGTATATCTTGTTGATCATGTTTTACTGATTATATAATGAAGTAATATTTTGGATATATTGGGTTAAATAAAATATTTTACTAAAATTGTAACACGCTTATTTTTACTTCTTTAACATAATTATTAGAAATCTTGAATTTTATATGGTATATTGGACAACTTTATTTTAGAATTATTGCTTATGGTGAAATATGATTTAGAATGCCAAAGTTAGCTATTCTTGACATCTACTCAAGATAAAATACAGTCGCCTAATTAATGCTTCCAATTCATAAGGGAGACACATAGGGCACTTTATGTTAAGTACTTTTGATTTATTAGAAAGCTGTTATATACAAACA
>PVIC010023202.1:0-27139 GCA_004025085.1 Thryonomys swinderianus | reverse complement strand
GCCCAGCTAACGAACGTACAGATTTAAATCCAGTCCTAACTGGTGTATTGTGAAGGGGGGGCTGGGGTGCACTTGGTCCAGATTAAGCAGTCCAAGAGGCCAATTAGGTGTGCAACACCCTTGGTGGGATAGGCTAAGAACTCAAGGCTCAAAGGAAGGCCCAAGTGATACGCTTCAGACAAGTGAACCCCCACCACCAAGCATGGGGGCTCCCTGGTGAAGGGAGGGAGTATGCCTTGTGGGCACTGGCAAAGTCAGGCCTTCAGTGCATAGTGGGCCTGCCTGGCTCCTGGGCTAGATATAAAAAGCTTAGGTCTGGAGGGGCCAGGGTTCCAGGAAGCTCACAAGGCCAGGAGTGAGGCCCAGAGGGACATGGAAGACACTCAGCCTCAGTGAAATGGGCATATCTTGTCACAGTGGTTTTCAGCCTGCTGGACATTGCGTTCCTGCAGGCGGGGCCGTGGCGTCTTCATCCTGTATCATAGTGACACATAGTAAATTCCTGATAAATGTGTGCTGGATGGACAGAGGGATTGTTTTTTCCAATATGGTAAATTAAACCCAGGGCCTTGGGCCCAAGTTATACCCTAGACCTTTCTATACTATGAAACAGGGCCTCATTAAATTGCCCAGGTGGGACTCCAACTTGTCATCCTTCTGCCTCAGGCTCCTCAGTGCTGGGATTACAGGTGTGTACTAGCATACCTTTGCTGAACAGGACGATGGATGTTGTCACCTCGCATTCTGAACTAGAGCTCCTTCCTATGAACTAGTGTGGGCCAGAGCCTACACCTGCTGGGAGGTATGGGCTGAGAACCAAGCAGGCCCTGGGATGCCTGGTGTTCTGGGTAGTTGGTAACTGTCACAGATTTTGCAGGTATGAGGACACAACAAAGGAATTACTTGGGTTTAACCAATACTTGTTAAAAAAGTTAATATTTGTGCTTAAGAAACACCAAAACAGTGTGACTTGCCTCCAGTGTTTGAATCAGTCTAAGTTGTCTTTCTCTGGGGAGCAGTTTTCACAACTTGCCACCAGAGAATGATGTCACTTGTGCCTCTTCTTCCACTTCTAGTTGGAGCTCAGGGCCCCAGAGGGTTCTTTTCAAAGCACTTGTCTGTAACGTGGTCCAGGAACACTTCGGAGCCACGGGAGGGAGAAGCAGGAGGCAGTAAGGAAGACGGATCCAGGTGCACTTGGCATTCCGTCCTCTGCCTGCTCCTTAGGCCAAGGGCACCAGAACAGGGCTGCTGGAGGAAGTGCTCTGTGATGAACGTACAAGGTGAGGAATCACCAAACCCTGGTGAGAAAAAGGCCACGGTACATGTGTGGATACCATTAAAAATGACCTGTCCAGGCCCAGAGATTTAACTCAGCGGTTCCGGCACCCGGCTAGCAAGCACAAGGTCCCTGGTTTGATCCTCGATAACCACATACAACAATACTGAGTGTGGTGACTCACGCCCACCAGCAATCAGTACCACACCACAGTGCTGAGTGTGGTGGCTCATGCCTATAATACCAGCACTCGGGAGGCAGAGGCAGGAGGATTGCTGAGTTCGAGCTACAAAGCAAGAGCCTGTCTCAAAAAAAAAAAAGACCTGTCCAGTATTTGGCTACAAAGTATTCATTGAAAAAAAAATCACAGACTTAAATATAAAAGCATCAGAACCCCTTATTTTCACAGCCATGCTCACCTAGTTAAAATGAACAACCTAGGAATCCTTAAGATATCAATGAAGAGGGCTGGGGATTTATCTCATGTGGTACCGTACCAACCTTGGATGTACAAGGGCCCGAGTTCGATCCCCAGTACCGCAAAAAAAAAAAAAAAGAAACATACAATGAAGAGTAGTCCGAAGATTTCCAAGGACGGGTCCTTGTGGTATGCAGCCAGTTTTGTCTTTTGGGCTCTCACTTGCACAAAGGGTCTGTATCAGCTGGTTTCCTTGCTAGAGGGCTAGAGAGAGGCTGGGCTTCCAGGAACACTATTCAGAATCGTGCTGAAGAACCACAGTTTCAGACTCAGCTGGCCCTGAGAACCACCCCTGGGCTCTGCTCAATTTCCTCTAGAGGAGCTGGAAGCTGAACAAAAGCTAGGTTCACATCCAACGTATCAAAGTGGACCTGGGCTCCGTTAGCTTTCCCTCACTGCGGCCAAATACCTGAGGTAAACAGCTGCAGGAGGGGAGTCTCATCTAGGCCCACAATTTCAGAGGTCTTGTCCGCTGCCAGCCGGCTAAATTGCTTTGACACCTATGGCAAGACGGAGCATGCCGGTGGGCGGGCGTGGAGGAAAGCTGCTCACCTGACAGCAGTCAGGGAGCGGAGAAGATGAACAAGTCAGAGACGGATGGGGCTACAGACAAGTTACTGCCTCGAGGATTCTGCCCCAAGACCCTGCTCCTGTCAGATGAGAAAGTGGGTTCCTAACCCTACTCTTAACTCTCCCAGCTCGTATTTGATTGATTTACCCTAGATCGATGTCCAGCACGTTTCCCCTTCGGACCTTGTACACTGCCCCCTCACGCCCCCACCCCTTGTACATTAAAAACAGAACCCTAAATCAAGTTCACCTGAGAGGAGGAGACTTGTTAAGAACAGCCGAAATGCATCAGGAGAGGGCAGAAGATCAGCCACAGGCGATATTTCCTTTTCGTCTTTGGAGAAGGCCGGGGTCTTCAGGTCTTCAGCCTCCTGGGTCGTCAGGTGTGGCCTTCTATTGTGTGGCAGCTATGGGAAAGTGAGGGAGGGACAAGAGCTTCTTCTAAGATGAGCCCGGAACCCTGTCTGGGATCTTCCCCGGACACCAGAAGGTGCATGGTCCCCCAGTAAGTCCAGTCCACAGCCCACGGTGTCTCTCGGCTTTAACATAGGAACCTGAGTTGTCAGCGGAGGTGCAGGTCACGCTAGCAGGGACAGGGGTGGCAACTGTTGAGAGCTTCTAGCAGGGAGGCAGGCGGAGAAAGGAGGGAAATAACTGACCCACCTACTTGGACCGGAAGACCAGGCAAGGCTGCCATGTCATCATGAGAAAAGCCAGCAATCCTCACACAACACTCTGTGACTTTTCGCTTACCCATTATATTGAAATAGCTGGAGATTTACAGTGATCCATTTAGGTGATGTGTTATTCCTGAAATGAAGGTACCAATAGTTCATATGCCATAATTTCTCCACAGAAATAGTGTAATGAGATTATGCTTCTGGTTCAATCTGATACACTACTTGTGGAAATGACCAAAAATTGCATGGTAAAATAATACATGGCAATTTCTTTGCCATAATAAAAGATATCTGTATGTTTCACAGAACAAACCTAAGGTATCTGTAAATCAGTCATGTAGGACAGTGCATGAATCATAGGAAATCTCGTAAAAAATTTTATGGGGCTGGAGATTTAGCTCAGTGGTTCCAGTGCCTGCCTAGTAAAGGTTCGATCCCTGGTAACCACAAACCACAATACCGGGCATGATGAATCAGACCCACCAGCATCAGTACCACATACCACAAATGCCAGGCGTACTGTAATCCCAGCACTGGGGAGGGAGAGGCAGGAGGACTGCTGCGTTTGAGGCTTGTCTGGGCTACATAGTAAGCTCGGGGCCAGCCTGAACTACAAAGCGGAGACCCTGTCTCCAAAAAAAAAAAAAATTAAGAGGTTTGTTTTAGTCACTCTCATGATCATTGGGACAAAACACTCAAAACCTGCAAATTGGAAGAGGAGGAGGTTGATTTTGGCTCACAGTTTGTAAAGGTTTCAGTCTGTGCTCTCTGCTGGCCCCAAGGCACAGTGGCACGGACAGGGCGAGGCAGAGGAGGTGGCCAGCAGGAAGCAGAGAGCCAAAGGGAAGAGCTGGGCAGGGGACAGACACTTTCAGAGCAGGCCCACAGGCACCCATGTCTTTGGTCTAGATCCCTCTGACTAGGGACACTTCAGCTAACTTCCCTCACAATACAACCACCTCCAGAAGCACCTATGATCGCGTGTGGCTTGCGGGCAACATCTAAACCATGGGGATAAAAATAAAACCCCTCACAGTGTCTCCAGCTGAGGGCAGTCATCGGATACTGCAGTGCTTTGGGGTATTAACTGCCAATGTGGCAGAATGACGAATTATCCAGGGCACGTTGTGGAACCGTGTCAATTAAAGTTGATTGGAGGCCACATCCGTTGGGATTCTGGGAACCTTTATGAAACATTCCACCCAGACACAAGGGCTTTAGAACGCTGGAGCCCCCGTGGTCAAAAAGACCTCCAAACGCACAAGGCTTTCGTTCCTTCTGGCCCTTCACATAGGCAGTGGGTGAGACCCTGGAATTTGTATCCTGGATCAAATGAGGGCAAACTCAGAGGCCGAAGGACGTCTAAAATTCCCCTCTTCACCTCCCCCCTCAACATTATCTTCATGAAACAGAAAGAACCTGAGAAGCTTGTACAGCAAAGGAAACCCACCAGCTATCACCTTGGAGAAGACAAACCACTGCCTCTGCCTTTGTGTCGTGAGTAGCCTTTTCCACAAACCCCAGCGGAGCATCAGGGGTCATCATGTTCTTCCCCGGAAAAGAGTGTGCTGTGAATGGGTGTAGGAGAAGCATATAAGGGATTCTTCAGGGATTCACACAGACACACCTCTTACGTGTGTGTGTGTGTGTGTGTGTGCGCACGCATGCGCGCTTTTTGTTTTTTCCTTTTGATCATCAAGGTTTTTATTTTCCCTTCTTTGCTTTCTATATTTGGAAACATTCTCACAGTCAACACCGTGAGAAGGCCCAAGCCCAAAGCCGCCGGTCTGTTGCTAAATTTGACTAAATGATATCGTGTGCACATGTGCGTTTACAGTGAGTTGCGGAGACCTTGATTCTTTCAGATCCTCTTTCCTGGGACACAGGCCAGTGAGCTCGATTGCTGTGTTTGGCTGAAAGGCAGCTCACTGCACAACCGCTTAGCTCAGCAGAGAGGACCTTTCCACAGGTCCATGAGGCGCTGAAGCCAAAGCAGAGGAAGGACGAGAGGCCTACTGTCCCAGGCTGGGACGCCACGGAGACGCTGCTGCTGCGGGCCCTGCTCAACCCTGTCATGGCCCTGGAGACCTGCGGAAAGAGCTTTCCTCTCCACATGCCGATGGGTCTGAGAGGAGGGACTGAACAGCTGCGATTCCCCATTTATACAGGAAGGAACAAGGCCGGGAAGCCACCAGCACAACCCTCCCTCCAGCTGAACGCTGAAAGCCACATTCTCTTCTTGGGTTGTGACAGTGCTCGTGGCGGTCACTGGGCGGGGGCTGGGCCTCACCACCTTGGACAAACATGAAGATCCAAGCAGTAAGCAGCTCTGGAGGCTGCTCCAGTGGCCGGACCGCAGGCAGAGCGGCTGCACGAAGGGGAGCATGCGTGTGAGGAACGTTACCGGGTGTGGGCTCGCACGCAGTAGGCATCAGACCCTGGTGGGCTTTTCTGTGCCAACCACAGTTATTCAGACAAGAGGGGAGAGGGAAGAGGAATGCCTCAGGAGGAAAAGAGGAATCAGGCTCACCAACCCAGATTTCAAATAATTTGGGGTCTCATGCACTGCAACGTGCCTTTGCCTTTCCACTTGAAGTGCAAATCACAGCTACCCTCGGAATGACCTCTTCCTTAGTGGTCTTTTTCCCCAAAGACTTCTCCCTTCGGCCCTGTGCACAACTGCTTTGTGCCCTCAGTCTTTTCCTTGTGTTAGAACCAGACAGAGCTGTGGTGGAGTGTCACGTCAGGAGAGCGCAGCTGACCTGGAGAGGGACCCTGGGAGCCCTCTCTCTAGGGTGACAGCTCTCCAGCCGTGGGTCAGCTCTGCTTCCGGAAGAGCGCCTGGTCCCTGGCAGGCATGCCTGTCCTTGGCCATGATGGACCATGGTCCTCAGCAGTGTGAGACTT
Source organism: Thryonomys swinderianus (assembly GCA_004025085.1). NCBI lineage: Eukaryota > Metazoa > Chordata > Mammalia > Rodentia > Thryonomyidae > Thryonomys > Thryonomys swinderianus. Next base: position 21,225 of record PVIC010023202.1, on the reverse strand, counting down.
CCCAAGAGAGCCTGCTCAGCCATGGGAAGGACCTGGCCTCGGCCCCAAGCCCCAGGCCCAGAGCTGCGGTGACACTCCCTGTCAGCATTGTGACCTCAGCTGTTCCGCAAGTAGAGAGGAGGTCACCAGGTTTCACCTTGGCCTGTAAGTTGCATAGGACAGAGGGCCAGTCCTAGGCTGTTGTCAGGAGGCGGGGCATTGAAGAACATCCTGGCTTCCTCCATTGTGGCCAAGAGGGCAGAACTGAAGAAAACAAACTTGGTAAAGGAGGAGCCCTGCTGGACAAGGCAGGGCCTCTGTGAGCCCCGAGGAGTAGAGGTAGGGCAGGGACACCGAGAATGTGTCAAGAAACCTTCCATGTTTGTTCTCTGTTCTGAGCACAAGCGGCCCCTCAGCCCGGAGTGAGTGTGGGATTAATGCCCATGGGCCTGGCCCGCGCCATTCCCAGCTCCCGCTGGCAGCTCTAAAGTTCAAAATAACCTCTCTAGTTAAACCTAATTGTCACATCCACTTCCCAGACAAGGAAAGAGAGGCTCAGGGGGGACTTAGCTTGCCAGCTCAGGCTTCCTTAGAGATCTCTCGAGAGAGAGAGACTCTTTCCAGCTCCGACCAGGCAGGTCTGTGTGCATTAGGACAGCGCGGCCGAGCTGCACCGCCTCCGAGCAGACCGGCCGCTGGGAGTCCGTGCAGCCGTGCGCTGGCGCAGCTGGGCGGGCAGAGCTGCTCCGGGCTGGACGCTGTCTTCCCGATCCTAATGCTGCTTCTGTCTGCAGAGCAAGAACTACAAGGCAGTCTGCCCGGAACTGAAGCCAGAGCCGACCAAAGTAAGTAGTGTTTTCGTGCCCATCCAGCAGCCAGGCCTGATGTCGCGGGGAGGTGACGGGAAGCCGAGGATCCCTTCCTTTTCATGGCAGTCACGGTCTGTCCCAGGTGCGGGGCAGCCACTGAGTTTCTGTGTTCCCAGAGCCCTTCACGCTGGATAATGAGATACAGGCGTGGGGCGGGGCGAGAGGAGTTCACAGAGGGAGGAGCAGGGGGAGGGGCTCGCAGCTCTTCTGTCTTCGCTCTGTCCCTACTGAGAGGCAGAAACTTGGGTTGATCATCCTGCCTCTGCGATGCCACCCCATCTGCTCTTCCCACTGTTCCTTTTCAATTTCGGTCACAGACATTTGATTACAAAGAAGTTAAACACAAAGGGCCGTTCACCCAAACAGGAATGACGCGGGAGCTAAAGGTCAGTGCGCAAGCGCAGGCAGCGCAGCGTCCACATGTCCACAAAGTGGAGAGCAGACAGGCAACTTCCGGGTGGGCACTTAGGGTCTTGAGATTTCGTTCTCTCCGGGTCCTATTAAGCCTTTGTTTTGAAACAGTTTTAAACTTTCGTGAACTTTGGGGAAAATAGTACAGTTAATTCTAATATATCCTTCACTGAGATTCCTCAAATTTTATCGTGGTGAGTATATGTCTTCTCTGTTTTTCTGTACATACACATGCATGCACACCCACACCCAGCCCTTCATATCCATGGGTTGGTTTCCCATCTTTAATTCAACTAACCTAAGATTGAAAATATTTGGAAAAATACTGCATCAGTACTGAAAATTGTGTCTAAATATGTACAGTCGTTATTCTTATTACCATGCTGTACCCAGTGCAGGACAACTATTTACATAGCAGCCAGAATATTAGGTGTAATAAATGATCTGGAGACGATGTAAAATGCATGACAGGATATGCACAAGTGATACGCAAACACGGCCCATTTCCATGAGGGTTGCAAGCCTGTGCAGATTTGCGTGTCTGCAGCAGTTCCCGAAGCAACCCCCTGAGATGCTGGGGGCAGCTGCATAGACTTCCTATTCCAAGCTGCCCTTTCCCGGCCGGTGGCTAGGCATCTCCAACCCCCTTCCTGGGCATCTGTCCAGAGCTTTCACCATGGAGTCCATCCTCCATGGTCACCAAACGATGATTACGTATGTACATATTCTGAACTATTTGAGAGGATATTTTTACCACTCTTGTGCGTGTATTTCCTAAAAACCAAGACCCTTTCCTTTTACATGCCCAGTAGAATTTCAACATCAGGACGCTAACATGGATACAGTTATGTAGGCTTTATGCCAACAATTGTGCCAATAATGTCTTTCATTTAAAAAAAGAAAAAAAAAGTTTCTGTCCCAGTACCTACTCCAGGACCACACGTTGCTTCTGATTCTGTGTTTCTTCATTCTTCTTCAGTCTGGAATTGTTTTTCATCCTTTGTCTGTTCCAAACATCTTTGAGGACTACGGACCACAGACTTTGCGGCATGACCCTTCCTCCGCGTTGGTCTGGTGTTTCAGGTTGTAGATTTGGGCCAGGCCTTCCGGAGAAGCGGCGGTGTGCTCTTTCCCGCATCCCATCAGGGCCCGTGGTGTCTGAAGGCTTCCCGCTGCCGCCTGTCCCCTGTCCCTTTGCTGGCAGCGCCCTCAGGGCTGCCCTTCCCTCCCATGAAGGTTTCCCTTGCACCAAAATTTGTGTTTATTCCCTCTCTCCCTTCATTTCATCTTCCCAGAATGAACTCAGGGAGGTGAGAGAAGAACTCAAGGAAAAAATGGAGGAGATAAAGCAGGTAATGGGATAGGGTTTTATGTAACATGTAGAGAAAGGAGAGCATCAAAAAAATGCAGTTCCTGGGCCGGAGGGTTAGCTCAGTGGTTCCGGCGCCTGCCTCGCAAGCGCAAGGTCTGAGTTCGATCCCCGGTAACCACATATAATGCTGGGCGTAGAGACACGCCCACCAATAATCAATACCACATACCACAATGCCGGATGTGGTGGCTCACGCCTGTCATCCCAGCACTCGGGAGGTAGGGACAGGAGGAGGATTGCTGAGTTCACGGCGGCTTGCCTGGGCACCATAGTGAGCTCAGGGCCAGCCTGAACTACAAAGCGAGACCCTGTCTCAAAAGCAAAAAAAAAAAAAAAAAAAATGCAGTTCCTTACTTTGAAAAGCAAAAGAAATAAGGGTCACAGGGAAAAAACAAACTGACAACCCCCTCAAGTGCCTATGTAGTAAGCACTTTAAGAAAAGCCATATCTTACTTATTTGATGCCTCAACCCAGTTGTTGAATGACCAACACTTCCCTACAGCCTAGAGCGGTGGTGGCGAAGCCATGCCATCTGTTTGCACTGTGGAAAGCAGGAGAGGGGTCGTGTCACTGGCTGGGGTGTTTAGGGTGCTGTGATGGAACCTCAGTGACAGAGCTGAGCGAGGGGTTGACGGGCAGAGTGGGGACTATCAGGAAGCAACTGTGTCCTCCGCACCACCCTGCGGGGAGCTGCAGGGCAACAACTCTTGTTTCTATGACACAGCCGCCCATGACCTATTAGGGATGAGGGGATAATCGTCAAGAAAGGTAAATGAGGGGCCGGAGATTTAGCTCAGTGGTTCCGGCACCTGCCTCGCAAGTGCAAGGTCCTGAATTCAATCCCAGTAACCACATACAGCAATATGGGTCCCCGCACTCGGGAAGCAGAGGCAGGAGGATTGCTGAGTTCCAGGTTTGCCTGGGCTACATAGGAAACTCAGGCCCAGCCTGAACTACAAAGTGAGACCCTGTCTCAAAAAAAAAAAAAAAGAAAAAAGAAAAAAAAGAATGGTAAATGAAGCTGTGATCCCAGCTCCATGTACAGCTAAGCCAGGCCGTGGCGGGTGTGGAGTGACTGACAGTGTGTGCGTTCTAGTCCTTCCATAGACTCCTTAGGAAAAAAGTGGCTTTACTAAGACCTTCTTGGTCCATGCCAGAGGTACAGATGCTGCCCTGTGCTTAAAATGCCCCAAAGATACCACAACTGACTTCAGTAATATGCTCTATGCTTTTGTCAAGACTTACTTTTCTTCCTCATTAGATAAAGGACATAATGGACAAAGACTTTGATAAGCTTCACGAATTTGTGGAAATTATGAAGGTAAGATTTTATTGAGTGCCTTCCAGTGGTACCACAGTGGAAGCTATGAAAGAGATGCTGTCCTCTAGGTGCTGATAACCTGATAGAGACCCAAACTCTGTTGCAACAGAGAATTACAAACACAACTGCAGGCTGTAGGTTGATTAGGGATTCAGGGCGTGGTGGACATGGGCTGGAACAATAAGAGAAATCCTAACAGAAAATTAAGTCAAATTGAGCCTGGATGATTACATTGCAAATCTAATTTTTTTTTTGAGACAGGGTCTCACTTTGTAGTTCAGGCTGGCCCTGAGCTCACTATGTAGCTCAGGCAAGCCTCAAACTCAGCAATCCTCTTATCTATGCCTCCCGAGTACTGGGATTATAGGCGTGAGCCACCACGCCCGGCACTGTGGTATGTGGTACTGATTGTTGGTGGGTGTGAGTCACCATGCCCAGCATTGTGTGTGGTTACCAGGGATTGAACTGAACTTTGTGCTTGTGAGGCAGACGCTGGAACCACTGAGCTAAATCTCTAGCCCTGCAAATCTAATTTTTAAAAATACTGAATAGTGGGCCAGGGATTTAGCTCAGTGTTTCTGGCACCTGCCTTGCAAACGCAAAGGTGTGGTGACTCATGCCCACCAGCAATCAGTACCACACACCACAATGTCGGGTGGTGGCTCACAGTTGTAATCCCAGCACTAAGGAGGCAGAGGCAAGATAATTGCTGTGAGTTTGAGACTCACCTGGGCTACATAGTGAACCCAGGGCCAGCCTGAACTTCAAAGCGAGACCCTGTCTCAAAAAAAAAAAAAGGAAAGAAAAGAAAGAATATTTCCTACCTACATAAGGAAAAGACAGTTCATTTAACACTATAAAGTAGTCTAAAGAAGAGTTTAAAAAGCCAACAAGAAATTATAAGTAAAAATTTAATTGCATATTCTAAATATAACTAGAATAAAAGAAATCATCAAGAAAGTATTGACATCTTTAACTACAAATAAGTTACACCGTAAATTTTCTAAAAGGAATATGACAAGCTGGGTGTGGTGGCACATGCTATCATCCCAGCACTGTGACAGCTGAGGCAGGAAGATCATTGCTGGTTCAAAGCCAGCCTGGGCTACACAGTGAGTTCAAGGCTGGTTTGAGACCCTGTCCCAATACATACATAGATACATAAGTACGTATGTATGTACATACCATAGAAACCCACCAGACACAGAAGTTAAAGACAATGGCTTGGGGAAACAATTTTCTCTGAACTAGTAAGTATAGACAAAAAGTTTTCATCCATAATATACAGAGCTCACAGAAATGAACAAGATCCAAATAGGAAAATGGACAAGGGTCTGAACAGACAAGTCTCAGAAGAGAATATAACTAAAAAGCAATAAATACTAACCTTTGTTTCAAAGGTTTTACCTCATGAATAGTCAAATACATGTGGGTGAAATTATCATTGTTAATTCAAATAAGCAAATTTTAAATTCATGAAAAATAAAGAGATAGAAATGCTCTTACATTGCTGACAAGAGTGGAAATTTGGAATGTTATTAGATAGTAACATCTAATAATTAATAATTAGATGCTAGTTAGAAATGCCAGCACAAGCCAGGTGTGGTGGCTCACACCTGTAATCCCAGTACGCGGGAGGCAGAGGCAGGAGGATTGCCGAGTTTAGTGCATGCGTGGGGTACATAGTGAGCTCAGGGCCAGCCTGAACTACAAAGCAAGACTCTGTCTCAAAAAAAAAAAAAAAAAAAAAAAAAAAAAAAAAAAAAAAAAAAAGCCAGCACAAGTACATATAAAAAATGTTCACCACTGAATTATTTATAGTAACATTTTGGAAATGATTACAATTTTCAACAATAGAACATCCAAATAAATTGTGGTATATCAATATAATGAAAATCAGGAACTATTAAAGACAATGTTTATAAAGAATGCCTGTAAGAATTTTAAAAATAAATAAAAGTTGGCCGCAGATTTAGCTCAGTGGTTCTGGTGTCTGCCTTACAAGCACAAGGTCCTACATTCAGTCCTTGGTATCACAGTCCCAGCAATTAGTACCATACACCACAATGCTAGGTGTGGCTCATGCCTGTAATCCCAGCACCTGGGAAGCAGAAGCAGGAGGATTGCTAAATTCGAGTTTTGCCTGGGCTATATAGTGAGCTCAGAGCCAGCCTGACCTACAAAGCAAGACCCTGTCCCCCCCCAAAAATAAGGTAAAAGTAACATACAGACCAATAGCAATTGGGTAAAAAAGTAGATAAGTAAATATATAGAAAAAGCTAGAAATAAATGTCCAAAAGGGGTAAGAAGATTGCTTTTTGTATATATATTCTTGTGTATCGTGCAAATTTTTCTATACAGGATATGCAGTACTTCCACACTCAAATCCAGGCACTTTAAGCATCTGGTGAGTGAGCAGTGCAGGTGTGGACAGCACAAGGCGGCTGTTCTGGGCCGGGGACAGCTCGCACACGCGGGGAGCAGCACGGACTGTCGTGCTCCCTGGTCTGTGGGGAGAGCAGTCCAGAAGCGGGGTCGTTCGGGGAAACCGTGAGAAGCAGAACGGCCTGACGCAAGGTCGGCGGGCAGCGGAGGCTTTGGAAACCCGCACACAAGCTGGGCCTTGGCTTTGTGAGCAGCGAGAGGCCCCCAGGGCTCTGCATCAAAGACGCTGGCAGCAGCTGGCGGCTGAGGAGAGGCGCGAGCGCAGGGAAGAAAGAACCGGGGATCTGAAGGGTTCATAAAAGGAAACGAACAGGTCGTGGTGACACATTCAGTACTGAGAGAAGCCAGTACAGGGAGGCGAGCCCGGAGGCCCCGAGGGTCACGGTCTGCATGATTAGAAGGAAGGGAGGCCATGGCAAGGCGCGGGGGAAGCAGCGAATAGAGAACAGGAAATCTAGCTTGAAGCACGGCGACTTTGAAGGGGTGCGACTTGTAAGAACGCGGGACGCTTTGACGTTTTTTAACTAAGGGGCATTTTGACCTCAAGATATTTTGACGCTACAGCTGCAAAGACTTCATTCAAAATCTATACTAGCATTTAAAAATGCTTTCAAAATATTATCTGAAATCATCTTTCCCCAGCGTGTAATTTCTTGATCAGTTTTCAGCACCAGATTAAACTGTCTCCAGCTGTTTCATTTTATATGAAAATTACTTTTATTAGAGTAAATGATTTTCACTTATATTTCATAATGATTGATCTGTTTCTCTCCCATAGCAAATATTTTCAGTTATAGCTTCTACCACCTTAGAAGGTTTTTCATGTGCTCTGTTTTTATCTAGTTTTTCAGAGCCAAATTTTATAAAAGTAACTTCTGCCAAAAAGGTTTTATTCTTTTGGTTCTCTGTGTATAATAAATGTGCTCTGTCACTCTGGTGACTGTCAGTTTTACTTTACACTGACCACTTCTGCCAAGGATGGGTAAAAATAGAGAAAACAAAAACATAGGTTCAGGGCTGGGGATTTAGCTTAAGTGGTACCCTGCCAACCTTGGATGCACAAGGGCCCGAGTTCGATCCCCAGTACCACAAAACAAAAAACAACAACAAAAAACCATAGGCCAGAGCTAAAATATAGGAGTCAGGTGTCTCCAGGGTCACGAGATGGCTTTTCTTACTCTCATCCTTGTATAGGCCTCAAACCAAAGCAGTTGCGTCTCATATCTGAGATCAGTGTCTGGCTTCTGACTCACCCAGAGGCCTTGGATATGCCCCCAGTGACTGCCCGTGCTCTGGTCTCCTGTTGGAACGGGGGTGTCTTGGAGGGAGGACAGGTCCTTGTCAAGGACATTCCATCAGCCGTCTCAGCCATTGTGTGCGTGTGTGACAGACAGAGAGCGGGAGAGAAAGAGAGAAGGATTTCAAAACTTCTTCAAAATGAAAGTGCTAGTCTTGAATTCTCTCTTGAAGGAAATGCAGAAGGATATGGATGAAAAGATGGATGTTTTAATAAATATACAGAAGGACAACAAACTGTAAGTGTGTCTTGGGTCCATCGTGCCTCTCCCTAAAGAATTCCCCTCCTTCCCTTTGCTGAATACCCTCCTGATTCAGAGGACAGACAGACAGATGCCTGGAACTGTCTTGACTCTCCCTGCCCCAGTGGCTCGGAGTCAAGGCCTCTCGCAGGCCCCTGTGCGCTGACAGACACAGTCTCCCTGACTTCCGCCTCTCCCTCACCCCCAGTCCCCTCCGAAGAGGACCGAAGGAGCAGCAGGACGCCAGGCTGCCGGGAACAGCCGACACAGACACCCCGCTCAGGCTCAAGAAAATGGACGGAGCTAAGAAAGCACAGCTACCTCCTCACAAGAGGATGATGGCGCCACCAACGGTGAAGAAGGACTCGCCAGCTTCCCTCCCTCAGTGCAGCAGCTGCTGTGTAAGCAAAGCCCGTCCAAGCCCAGTCCACCTGTAGCCCTGGCGCCTCTGCCAGCCTTCCCCTGAGCTCTGGCTGAAGAGGGACTGGCACCCGCCCACTGCTGGCCCCGCTGCCTCCCTGGGCTGGAGCCCTTCCTCACCGCCCCGCCTCCTGTACCCGGATTTCCTAATCCACCACCGTGTAGAACTTGATCTCGGACAGGCCTGCTCCCAAGTTCCACCGTGTTATTCTGTCCTTTCCTGTAGCAAGGCTTGATGAGGTGCCCAGCAGCTTGGCCACCTTGGACCAAGAAAAAATGACCTTTCTTGTGCTGTTTCTGTCCTCTGCAGGAGAAATGTATATTGGGTGCCTTAAAGACCAACTACAGTCAGGGGTAGGTAGTCCATACAGCAAGTGCTTCCTCGCAGCGGGCGTCTTGTTAAACCAAAGGGCGTGTGTTCCAGCTACCTGCCCAAGCCCCACCCGTGCTTGTGCAGCGAGCAGGGGCCATGGACTCTGCCGCAACTCAGCACAACCATTCAGTTGCAGAGGACGTGGCACCAGGAAGAAGGACGTGGGTGGCCAAGCCTGAGGCTGCGCCCGGAGGGTCCCGCAGTGGGGAGGGCGCCCCTCCAGCCCCGGCCTTGCCCCAGGATCCTACCTTTCTCCCGGCCTAGCAGGGAACTTCCACACCAGGCCCGGGAGTCCTTTCCAGCCTTGGCGTCTGGAGCTGCCTTCTGATGTATCTGTACCTCTTCCCCGAGGATGTGGAGTACGTGCTTCCAGCCTAGTGCAGCCGCGAGGTCTCTCCCAGCAGCGCTGCCTCATCCTCTCCCCACGCCTTGAGCTCCGCAGCAAGGATTTACTGCCCTCTTTAACACCATCTCTACCCAGGCCTCCACCCTGGGATTAAAAATCTTCATTTAGCCGGGCGTGGTGGCTCACGCCTGTAATCCCAACACTCGGGAGGCAGAGGCAGGAGGATTGCTGAGTTCGAGGCTTGCCTGGACTACATAGTGAGCTCAGAGCCAGCCTGAACTACAAAGCGAGACCCTGTCTCAAAAAAAAAAAAAATCTTCATTTAGCCGGGCGTGGTGGCTCACGCCTGTAATCCTAGCACTCGGGAGGCAGAGACAGGAGGATTGCTGGGTTCAAGGCTTGCCTGGGCTACATAGTGAGCTCAGAGCCAGCCTGAACTACAAAGCGAGACCCTGTCCCCAAAAAAAAGCAAAAAAAAAAAGATTAAAAAAAAAAATCTTCATTTACAGCCAAAAGCGGCGTCATCATCGGAATAGTAGTCCAAAATCGGTATGTTAGTCCAGAGTGTTAGTAGCTTTGTCCTAAATCGGCACAGCGATCTCAGGGCCCTGAACTCCGCTCCGTCCCGTCCCTCAGTTCACAGAGGTCCCAGACCAAAGCCCCAGGAGGCTGGGAAGACATCGCCTGCTCGAGCTCTACTCGCATTATGCACGGGGCCTGGGCCTCACAGGGGTTCTGGGACCCTTCCAGGCCTTGGTCTGGCTGCAGGGCTCCCCTCTGAGGTCTTGTCTTCAAACGGCTCTTGGATCCCGGCTGCTCTTAGGAACCTGGCACCCTCCCAAGCTGTGGGGACCCACATTCCTTAGCCCCAGGAAATGTTCCTGTCTTTCTCCCTGCCAAAGGCATTGCATGCCTTTGAGGCCTTGGCAAACTGGGAAGGAGCCAGGGACCTCCCAGCCTGGCCTTGTCCCCTCTGTCCCTTCCCATAGTTCCCCAACTGAGGGACGGTGAAACTTTGCTGTGAGCTAGAAATAAGAGGAAAGAAAGAGGTGGAGAAAACACTCAATAAGCTATCCCTCCCTAGATGTGATCCTTTAGCTTCATGTTGACAGAGGATGAATCAATTGGATTTCTTTTTTTTTTTAGTCAGGATCTCACTTTGTAGTTCAGGCTGCCGCTGAGCTCACTAGTAGCCCAAGCCTTGAACTCAGTAATCCTCCTGCCTCTGCCTCTCAAGTGCTGGGATTATAGGCATGAGCCACTATACCCAGCACTATGGTATATGGTACTGATTGCTGGTGGGCATGAATCACCATGGCCAGTATTGTTGTTTGTGGTTACCAGGGATCGAACCAAGGATCTTGCGCTTACTAGGCAGGTACTGGAACCACTGACCTAAATCTGTAGCTCTCTGGTCAGATTCTTTTTTTTTTTTTTTTTTTTTTTTTTTTTTTGAGACAGGGTCTCGCTTTGTAGTTCTGGCTAGCCCTGAGCTCACTATGTAGCCCAGGCAAGCCTCGAACTCAGCAATCCTCCTGTCTCTGCCTCCCGAGTGCTGGGATTACAGGCGTGAGCCACCATACCCAGCACTGTGGTATGTGGTATTGATTGCTGGTGGGCGTGAGTCTCCATGCCCAGCATTGTATATGGTTTCCGGGGATCGAACTCAGGATTTTGCGCTTGCGAGGCAGGCGCCGGAACCATTGAGCTAACCCTCCGGCCCTCTGGTCAGATTCTTAATGGAAACTATGTATTTGGTGTTTTGGACATACATCTGAAAGCAAAAACCAAAACAAAACATAGGCCTTACCCTCAAGAAGCTTTTACTTTTAAAAGACAGATGACAAACACACATAATGAAAATATACACTATAAAATAAGTACAAATAATAAGCATGGGATGAGAGCAGAAATGGATCAAATCTGGGCGCAGGACAAGGGTAGGTAGAGCCCTATATATATTTTACTGTCACCCCAATAGATTGCCATAACTTGATGGTGTAAGACAACAAGAGTTAGATCTCTTGTTAGGCTAAAAAATCAGAGGACCAGCCCAGCCACATGCTCTCTGGAGGCTCTTGGGAGACTGCTTCCTGGCTTTTTCCATATCAGCAGGCTGTCTGAGCTCCATAGCTCCTGGCCCCTCACATCTGCAAGGTCAGCAGTGGACAGACCAACGGACCCTGACTCTGCAGCCTCCTGCTTCCACCTTCAAGGACTTGTGTGGTTATACTGAGTCCAAGTGGACAATCCGGAATGTTCTCCTTATTTTAAGATTAGCTGAATAGCAACCTAACTTCCTCTTGGCATGTAACCTGACATGCTCACAGGTTCAGGGAATTAGAATATGGGTATCTGTGGAGGACACTGTTCTGCCTACCAAAGGGATTTCCCGGGCCCTGTTTCTTGCTACGGTCTTTGTGACTTAGACTCAAAAGTAGGCTACCTCACCACTTCTGTCACGTGCTATCATTAATAACGATCGCCCACACTGAAGGAAAGCATATCAGAGTTTATGGGCCTAAAAACAAACTACCACTCTACAGAACCCAAGTGTTTGCAGATTTGGTGGCTTGCAAGAGTGGTTCTGTTCTTCTGATGAAGTTGTTCCTGGTGCTCATTTCTCCTTGGATTCCAGGCTTTCTTGACTCCAGTTTTTCCAGCCCTAACTACTTTTTTGTCTCTCAGTGTTACTGCTCCTCTGCTGTCTTAGTCTGGGCTGCTGTCACAAGCACTATAAATGGAGTGGCCTATAAACAACGGAACTCTGTTTCTCACAGTTCTGCGAGCTGGGAGGTCTAAAACTGAAGCACCCATGGACTCATTGTGTGCTGAAGGCCCCTTTTCTGGTTCCTGGCAGTGGCTTTTTGCTGCACCCTGATGTAGCAGAAGGAGCAAGGGATGGCTCAGATCTCTCTTATCAGGGCATTAGTTCTGCTCATGAGGACACTGCCCGTGAGCCACAATCACCTCCCAAAGTCCCCGTTGCCTTCTACCACCAACCCCTTAGGGAGAAGGTTTGAACATACGCATTTTAGAGGGGCCTCCATCTTTCACAAGACAACCTCTAGGCTGTCCTCAAACCCCGTTCCTACTGTGTAGGGACACAGTTCTCCTCTTTCTTGGAAACTGAGGGAGAAATCAACACTGCTGCCCTGGGATTAATCCAGTTTGTTCAGTGAGTGAGTGTGCAGCATCCAGTCAGCCTCAGCCCCTGAGGATCAGAGGACCAAATCCAAATTAAATTAGCTTCCTGGAAGCAATCAAAGTGGACTTGGTCTGAAGTCTAAATTAATTAGTAGGAAAAAGAAAAATAGGCTGGAACAAAAGAGAACTCTGCATGACCTTAAAGTCTAATCTCTGGTCCTGTCCAGTTCTATCCTTTGAGGAAGGATAGTATAAATTGTTTGAACAAGTATCCATCTATAACCACAACTTGATCAGTTATAAAGCGCCTCTCCCACTCATTTCTCATTAGCATTCATCTGCCATCTTACTCCTCCCAGATAGCCCGGTGAGACGGGAATGCCAACTTGAGAGAAACTACTGTCAACTTTGCTCTGAGGAAGAATGAACTCGAGTAGCCCGAGTCGCAGTCTGTCAGATGACCTAAGGCCTTGAACTCAAGCCCCGTCCTCCCATGCAGACCCACCTCTCCCCGTCTCCCTGAGGCCTCACTCTCCTGTCAAGCTCAACACAGCCAAAAATAAACTTCCCACCTGTTCCCCTAAGTCCCTTTCCTGCCTGACATTCTGACAAGAGGTGCTTGCCTTTGCTCGGTCTCCTGACAGGCACAAAGGCTGGACGTGTCCCCGCCAGGGCTTTCTCCAGCCCATCTGTCCGCCTGTCCGCTTGTGCCGGCAGCAGGAGGCCCGGCCTGCTGTTGAGCCCAGAGCCCCTGCTCGGAGCAGCCAGGCCCTGCACTCCTCTCCCAAAGCTCTGTGGGGTATTTTAAGGATTTCTCATGTAAACGTGAATAAAGTACCGATTACAGGACTGGCAGCGAAATTTCTTTCCTCTCTCTCTTTCTATCAACTCCACCATAATGTATATTGCGTGGCTTTAGAGCCGGGAAAAAGAGAAAGGAGTGCTTGTTCCTCGGGGCAGACCACACGGAGTTCGTTGATTACCCTCTCCTTTGGCTACTAGATGGAGGCGTGGATGTGGAAAATGGTCCCTACTGTTACCACTGGTACCAAGTTGGCATTTTCCCTCTTCTCATGCCAAGTGAGCTGGCAAGTCCCTTGATAACACGTCCAGTCTCTCTCCAACACCCCCTACTCCTGTCTAGGCCCTGATCCAAGCTTTAAGCATCTGAACCCTGAATTATCGTCATTACTAGCTGCTGACCCATTCCTCTCAATTCCAGTGATTGCCACCGCAGCCCAGAAGCCAGATGCACGACACGTGCCCATGCCCCATGCCTCACTACTGCCTTCCGCTCCAGCTCACCCCCTTGCTCTGGCCTCAGTGCCCTGCGTTATGGGATAATATCTGTTCTCCAGCTGCCATTCTAGACCTTGCATTTCTGGTCTTCTATGTCTGAACTTTTCTCTTCCTCTCATATCTGTAAATCATATGCTCCAGGGTCCCAGCTGTGACTTCAGCTTCGTCCTCCCGGTCCGCACCTCTTCCTCCCACCTCCCTGCGGGCCTCACACCCCTGCAGGACTGCCTGCCTTCTGTCCCACAGAGCTCCTCCGCGACACGCCGACGAGGTCACTGGGCCACTTAGAGACATTCCCCACCTTCATCCTCTTTCCACCCTGCAGAGATCTTTTGTTTGTTTGTTTGTTTTGTTTTTCGGTCCTGGGGATCAAACTCAGGACCTGCTTGCAAGGCAGGCACAGTGCCACTAAGCCAAATCCCCAGCCCCCAGCCTGCCTGTACCTTTCCTGTGCATGCAGATGGTCAGTTTTCAGAGACAGGACTATGTCTTCCTCTTCATCCTTGGCATGGAAGTCAGAACCCTGTCCCTGGCAAGTGCCCAGGAATACTGACTGCCACACTTGTGCTGCCAGCCTGTGGGACTCACGTGCCAACCTGCGTGTCCTTCCTTCACACTCCCTGAACTCGTAACTCGTTACGTGAAATGCTGGCAGGGCCTGGGATGCTAGCAGTGGTCGCTTCCCATCCGGGTCCCTCCAGCTGTGTACAGGCCTTGGCAAAGTCCCAAGAAAACTCCTTGAGCCATATATATATATATATATTTTTTTTTTTTTTTTCATCCCAGGTCACACTGGGAAATACACATATGGGATTGTGCTATGTGCTCAGATTATCTGAGGATATTTTCTCACACCCTAAATAGAGACCAGTTTTAAGAACTACAAGAGACCCCTGACGAGGAGTGCTGGGTGCTGAAGCACCGTCCTCCCCAAGCACACACTCGAGCAGCTGGAGTCTCAGGGGCTCCGAGGACTGAGCCGCACCTCAGGCCTTTCCTGAGCTCACCGTACCCGGCCCCACGTCAGCCGGCCCAGGGGAAGAGGATAGAGGTGTGTGTCGAGGAGACAGGTCTCCCCGAGTGTCAAGCAGCTGCAGAGCGTGGCCTTGGGAGGCACCTGCCAAAACCACCGTGGTCATTTCTGCTGATGTTAAGCATCGGCCAGCTTTGCTGACGAGCGTGCGCTTTTACTCAATGTCACCTTGTGTGGAGCAGAATGACACCAACCCTGTGTCTCTTCTCACCGAAATGCTACTCTTGTCTGGGGGATGCTCCGCTATGCAGGGCCCACTTTTTTGTGCCCTGTGACCCTCGCCTTCTGGATAGCTGTGGGACCTAAACAAGTGGACCGAGGCGGATATCCAACGTGATTTGCCTGGGTGGGATCTCTTCCCCGGGAATTTGGGTTGGAAGGTGATGAAAGTCAGTCGGCTTCCAGCACCGAGAGCTGGGGATTCAGTGAGAACAAAACAAAGCAAAGCTGCTGTGAGCAGGAGGACAAGGAGCTCCGCACTGCTGCTTCCCGAGGCACCAAGGCCTTCCGTTCACAGTCCCGGCTTCCTGACACCCGGCTCCCGCCAGTCACGGCCAGGCCTGCAACAACATGAAATTGGATCTTCTCTCATTTTAAAAAGCAAACAAATGACTGATAGTTGTTTTGAAAAGAGGAAGGATGTGTATATTAAAAAAATCAAACAATAGGAAAATCTAAATCTGGTATGGAGTCTGGGACAGGTAGTGAGGACAGGGATGGGTCCCTTGTGACATAGCACCTCACATCTGCGACTGTGACCAGCCTAGCGGAGTGGGGTGTGCCTGGCCACCACTGTCATCCACAGGTAGCAGGTGCCTCAGCCTGAGGCCCTGACTCACAGTCACAAGAAACATGAGGGTGAGTCATCCGGGAGCAATAGGAATGAGGAGGCCTGGGCCCGGGAGGAAGCCAGGCTCCATGCCCACCACTGCCTGGCCCTGGCACAACAGCCGCTCACGGATCATAGGCCCTGGCCAGCCACAGAGGTGGGCAAGCATGGGCTCAGGCATCCGCTCTGCCTGGAGCCAATCCCAGTTCCTCTGAGGCTTCACAGGGCTGTGTCTATGCCATTCCCATAGGAATGGGCTACTAGCAGTACCTAGCATCTTCCAGCAACTCTCTCTCCTTTTATATCTGTGATCAAGGTGACTTTGGGATATTTCCATATTATAATAAAGTATGATCAAACCAATTTCACTCTCCAGAATAGAGATTAAACAACAATATAAAAGCCTGTTCCGGGGCCAGAGATTTAGCTCAGTGGTTCCGGCGACTGCCTCACAAGCGCAAGGTTCTGAGTTCGATCCCCGGTAACCACATACAAAGCTGGGCGTGGTGACACATGCCCACCAACAATCAACCAGCAATCAGTACCACATACCACAGTGCTGGGCGTGGTGGCTCACGCCTGTCATCCCAGCACTCGGGAGGATTGCTGAATTCCAGGCTTGCCTGGGCTCCATAGTGAGCTCGGAGCCAGCCTGAACTACAAAGTGAGACCCTGTCTCAAAAGAAAAAGCCTGTCACAACTCACACGCCACCCACTTATGTGTCTTCACGGTGAATTTAAGCTCCTTAGGAGCAGAGAGGTGCTGTCACTGCCGCATCATTGGGCTGGGCCAGTGCCAGGCCCCGCAGGAGGGCAATGAACACGGAAGGATACGTGGCACTGTGGGCGCCGCGCTCAGAGGTTTACCTGTACCCTTCTCTTCTTCTACCACACCCCTGTGAGGTCCCTCAGCTGCCTTCTGAAGTCTTTCAGCCTGACATCATTCCCATTTGATACAGGACAATCAGGCCAAGAGGGGAAATGAAGCCAGTAAATCTATCCTAAAGTCATGGATTAAGTGGCAGAGTCAAAATTTGAACCCAAGAGTTTGGATTCCAGAGCCTGTCTCTCAAAAGCACAGAAATTCCATCTGAGATCAAACAAAGCACCAAGCCTAGAGGGGAAGCCATACTTTGCAGGGTCTGGTAGGTTGTTAAGAACAAAACCGCCTAAGCTGGAGATTTAGCTCAGTGGTTCTGGCATCTGCCTTGCAAGCAAAAGGTCCCGAGAGCTGGGTGTGGTGGCTCACGCCTGTAATCCCAGCCCTTGGGAGGCAGAGACAGGAGGATTGATGAGTTCGAGGCTTGACTGGGCTACATAGTGAGCTCAGGGCCAGCCTGAACTACAAAGCGAGACCCTGTCTCAAAAACAAACAAAAAAACCAAAAAACTGCCTAGGGGCCCACTCTGACCAACCCTCATTTTTCTCACCAGGAGCCAGTTTTGGACTGGAAGTTTACAGATGAGAGAAGGCCTATAACAAAACCAGAAATCCTAGCCCCCCACCCCCATAAAAACGTAGGTAAAAGTCAGGTAGGCAAAAGTTGGTTGTAAAAATATACCAGCAGAGGGCGCCAGGGCCCCATCAGTTCCTGCCCACTGACTGCAGGAGGAAAAGCTGCAACAATGCAATGCAAAACACAAAACCGAACCCAGCGCGAATCTAGACCCTGGGTCCCATCCTCATCCATACGTGGAATTTTTTAGGCCTCATGCCGACCTGTTTGTGCCACAGGAAAGCTAGTGATCACCTACATGGGGATTGGTTCCAAAAGGCCAGACCTGAATGCAGTATTCAGTACTCACAATGAAGGGACTTTGATCTCTTAGTTCCTGATTTGCTTAAGTAGCATTTATCAGCACCTGCGAGGGCCAGTGTGACTTCCCAGAGAGTGAGGCCACCGCGACGGTCGGATTCCGAGGCCTGCCCCAACGCTCCTCCATCTTTACTGTAGAGAAAATAAATCAATACGACAGCGTCTGTTCTGTTCTAGGGACGAAGGAAGTAGAGTGGAGGAAGGAGAAAAGGAAGCACGAAGAGGCACAGACTCCGGAGGCCCCTGGGGAGAGGCCACAAACTGAACCCTGGTCTCTTCCGGTGTGCAGAGAAAAAGAACCTCCGAAAGCTGGGTTTGGGCGCCTCCCCTCACTCCGCAGGCCCTGGCCTGGGAGTCCTCCATCAAGTCTCCCGTCTGGAACAGACCAGACCTCGGCGGGACCCTTGCCTCTTCCAGAGCAATCTCAAACCGACTTTCCTGGCAGTGCGCTGGAAGGAAGTGACAAACTCGGGTTGTGTGTGGGGAAGGCGGTGTTTGGATAGCAGGTCTGAGCACCTGCTGGCGGGCACCTGTCTCTCACCAGCTCTAAGGAGCTGGCAGGACTGGCACCTGGGCTGTGGGGCTGGCGAGTAGAACTTGGCCAGTCAGGGACTTATGGTTCGGGCAGATCTCTGAGCAGTTTCCTGCGGGCTGCACAGTGACTTCTGTGCTGTCACCCGTGCACTTTGAGGTCAAAGAGGTGGCTGGGGGAAGGAATGCGGTGGGCGGGACGCTGGAGACCCCGCAGAGCCGGAGAGGGCCTCGGGACACTCTGGGGCCACCACCAGGGGGCCTCCCGCCCTGCCAGCCCTGAGGGGCTCCTCCCCAGCAGGAGGCCCTGGAGGACAGACAAACCGCCCCCTGCATCACTCCTGCCCAGAAAGTCCTGCTCAGGCTGTGGGGTGGGCTGGGTGTGGGAGCCAAGTCCTCCTACAGAGCGCTGGAGGGGAGAGGGAAGACGACGGGACGAGGAGGGTGATTTTGACAGGATCGTTGCAAAGGCAGAGCCCTTTCTTGTAGCCTTCCCTCCACAAACCTGCTCACCCTGCACCCTGACGCCCAGTTCTCCACCGGGCTGAGAGATCCAGGAGGATCAGGCACATAGCTTCCTTCCCCGCTCCCCTCCACCCAGAAGAGCCCAACCAAGAAACCAGTCTGCCAGCTAGTTATTTCTTTGAGAAACTGCTGGCTGTACAAAAAGTCGGGCAAGAAGGAAACCTGTTTGCTCACCAGGCCTTGGTAGGACAACAGGAAAATGGGGAAACCTATTATGCGAAAGTAACCTTTCTTTTTCTCCTTCTTTCCTTCCTTTCTTTATTTCTTTCTTCAGTAACAGAGGTGGAACCCAGGGCCTTATGTATGTATGATAAGTGCTCCATGCTAAGCTACATACCCAGGCCTATTTATTTTGGTGATATGGGATTTGAACCCAGGGCCATCACACAGCCAAATCCCTAGCCCTTTTGTATTTTTTGACACAGAGTTTGCTACGTTGCTAGGTTTCTCGGGCTGAGCTCAAACTTTTGATCCTCCTGCCTCAGCCTCCCCTGTAACTGGAGTTACACACAGGTATGCACCACCATGTCTGGCTGTTGGGTCAGATTTAAAGCCGGGATTTTTCGGGTCATACTCAGACCTTTGCTAATGCTGTGCTCGCCACAGGGAGCATCACACTGGTTTGACTTTGCAAAGTCTCAGTGATCAAAACTAACATATACTGGGCCGGAGATTTAGCTCAGTGATTCTGGCATCTGCCTAGCAAGCACAAGGTCCTGTGTTTGATCCCTGGTAACCACATACAAGGATACCGGGCGTGGTGACTCACGCCCACCAGCAATCAGTACCGCACACCACAGTGCCGGGTGTGGTGCCTCACACCTGTAATCCAGCATGCGGGAGGCAGAGGCAGGAGGATTGCTGAATTCGAGGCTTGCCTGGGCTACATAGTGAGCTCAGGGCCAGCCTGTACTACAAAGTGAGACCCTGTTTAAAGAAAAAACAAAACAAAACAAAACAAAAAAACACTAACATATACTGACAGAGACACGCTTGGAGTGAGGGATAACAAGAAAGACCACAGAGTATTGATAGTATCTTAGTCTTCATTAAGAAGTAGGGGTATAGGTGTATGTTATGTGTAAATACTTTTTTTTTTTTTTTGAGACAGGGTCTCACTTAGTAGTTCAGGCTGGCTCCAAGCTCACTATGTAGTCCAGGCAAGCCTCGAACCCAGCAATCCTCCTGTCTCTGCCTCCCGAGTGCTGGGATTACAGGCGTGAGCCACCACGCCTGGCACTGTGGTATGTGGTATTGATTGCTGGTGGGTGTGAGTCTCCACGCCCAGCATTGTATGTGGTTTCCGGGGATCAAACTCAGGACCTTGCGCTTGCGAGGCAGGCGCTGGAACCACTGAGCTAACCCTACGGCCCTGTAAATACTTTTCAAATCAAACATGTAACATGGTCCAACTGCTTTAGAAAACAACTCGGAAGTTCCCCCCCCAATTTAATACAGTAGTATCACACAACACATTTCTACTCTGAGGTAAATATCCAAAAGAATTAAAAATATATAACCACACAAAAAACATGCATATAAATGTTCATAGCAGCATTATCTGCAATAGCCAAAAAACGGAAACAGCTCAAATGTCCATCTACCAATAAATGTGGAAAAACAGTGTGATTCGTCTGTACAATGGGACATTATTTCAACCACGAAAAGATATGAAGGGCTGATAGAGACACAGCAGATATGAGCCTTGAAGACCTTATGCCAGAGAAAGAAGCCAGTCACAAACGATCACTCACTGTGTGACCCTGTTCATATGACAAGCACAGGACAGGCGAGTTCCCCGTGACCGGAAGTGGTTTAGTGGAGCCTGTGGCTGCCAAGGGGCCAGGGAATGACTGTAAGTGGATATGGAACTTCTTTTGATGGCTGCTGGAGTATTCTAGATTAGCTGGTGGTGATAGTCACGCAATTCTAAATATGCCAAAAACCACTGAGCTGTGTGCTGTAAAAGGGTGAAATTTATGACATAAGAACTATAGCTCAAAAAGACTTTGCTGTATGTAATGCTACCTGAGCAGTAATTTTTTTTTTTTTGTAGTACCAGGCATTGAACTCAGGTCCTTGGGCGTCCAAGGTTGGTGCAGTACCACTTGAGCTAAATCCCCAGCCCTGAGCTGTAATTATTTATTTATTTATTTTTTTGAGACAGGGTCTCACTTTGTAGTTCAGGCTGGCCCTGAGATCACTATGTAGTCCAGGCAAGCCTCGAACTCAGCAATCCTCCTGTCTCTGCCTCCCGAGTGCTGGGATTACAGGCATGAGCCACCACGCCCGGGTTTTTTTTTTTCCCCCCTGAGTTGTAATTTTTAAAAGTTCACTTTACTGGCCAGAGATTTAGCTCAGTGGTTCCGGAGCCTGCCTAGCAAGCACAGGTCCCTGGTTTGATCCCAGTAACCACATACTGGGCCGGGGACTCACGCCCACCAGCAATCAGTACCACATACCACAGTGCCAGATGTGGTGGCTCATGCCTGTAATCCCAGCACTCGGGAGGCAGAGGCAAGAGTGATGCAGGAGAGCAGGACCTAGCTCCCCACCTGAAACGCGAGTTTGTGTTCTCTAAATATCAAAGAATGAACTTTAGGAATGACAGAGTTTTGAGTAGGAAAATTTTATTGAGAAAGAAAGCTTCTGCCTAAGAGAGGCAGAAGGGGGGACCCAGAAAGTGGGTAACCCACCTACCTTCTCAGAGGGCTTTTATGGAGCAAAGTCATGAGGTAAGGTGTGTCTGAAATGGGACAAAATTACAGTCAACCAGTAACATTGCAAATACAGTAGTTTAGGCAACATTGGTACAATGAGAAACCACACAAAATAGACAAAAGCATGATCAACCAATAAGATTACAACAAGTATAACTGCTCAGGTAACATTGATTAATTGGGGATCCAATGAGAAATCAAGTCAGTAACAATCGAACAGGAATTTTTTACTTAAACTCTTTTCCGAGGAG
>PVIC010023201.1:0-27026 GCA_004025085.1 Thryonomys swinderianus | reverse complement strand
TTCTTAGTTTCTGACCAATCTGAAATGTGAATCATTCACACAGAGCTAATCAGAGGATTGAAAAGATGCTCCAACTTCTCTTACCAGAACTTCCTGGCAATTTTTGAGTAGATCTTAATGACAGCAATAGAGACTTTAAACACCAGTAACGTCAAATGGATTGCATCCTCGAGTTAGTCTTCAGGTTGAATGCCTTGTAATTGTTTCAGTGGGTAACATATGAACAACTATCTAATGAAAACAGACACTATCTTTAATTTATAGGCAAACTATATACTTGTCTTGGTTATATGCTTTAAAAGGTCCTATTTTATTCTAAAATTAAACCTTGTGCTCTAAAATATATTTGTATAGATATGTCACAACCTGGCTACCTATCTGATAATTATGTAGACACATATTTTGTGTTTTTAGCATTTCAGTAGCAATTTATGAGATTAGTGACAAATACATTTCCTAGTAATAATTACAATAACAGTTTTATATAATAGGGGCCATGCAAATGAGGGACCATGAGATTGATTCACTCTCAGAATTTTGCCTTTAGGAATGTACACATTTTGCTATTCCTCCCTACTCACACAAATAAATGGTCGTCTATAAATTACAAGGTGCCAAATTCCCAGCCGAAATGTATTTGGTTGACTTATGCCACATACCTACAGTGTAATTTAAAACAAAATGAAAATCAATTGCTTGTACTTTTAGTACTTCTTCTAGTCTCACTCTGTGTCCGTCAGGCAGGCCTGCTCCCCATGCAGCTGTGCCACCATGCACTGCAGTGCAGAACAAGTGTCCATAGGACCTGCCTTCCTCACCGTATCAGTCCCTTCCATGGACTCATACCTGCCAGGGATGGCATCAGCTAGTGTGGTCTTATTTTATTACAGTTTTGTAATATAACATGATAAAGCAAATGATACAAAGACAGCTCCCCCTAAGGCAGCTCCCCCTAAGGCAGCTCTTAGTTATCATGAACTGGAGGAGAGGTGTGCTGAGAACAGATTCTAGATAGATGCCAGATCCCATGGAGAACCCTGCCATCCTTTGTTGGTTTTGACAGGACCCCTGATCACATGGGTTGTAGAATACTTTTAGAAGAGTCTGGGGCAACAGAGCAGAAAAAAAAAAAGATGAGACCAATAAAGCCTATACTAAAACCAACAATAGCACATGGTTTTGAAGGTACCAGCCATTTGCCACCCTCAAACTGTCCCACTGTCTTATCCTGCCTTGCTGGTGCGGCTCAACTTAACCTCCATGTTGGATTAGCAACTGCTGATGAGGGGTCAGGGGAGCCTCAAGAGGAGAGAGGTGAGACATGGAGTCAGAAAAAGGGATCGAGGTGCGTGCTCAGAGAGACAGGGTTCAGCACAGCCCAATGCCCTCATTTATATCCAGAAGACAAAATATTTTTAAATTATTGACCCAAAAGAATATCCCTTAAGAAGTGAATTATGATAAATATCAAGTCTGAGTATAACTGCAATCTGCAATGGTTCATGTCATTGGTAAATCTTAATAAAATGAAATTTTAAGCCTTGGAATCATGAGTATTTTCATGATCTGGCAGCTACTAATGTAGTGTTCCATGAAGTTTCCTGAAGACCTTTAAAAAATACTTCATCTGGGAGGTTTTTTAAAGAGCAAGGCAAAACTCACTGATACTGCTCCCTAATTGTATAAGTTTGCAAAGAGCATGATAATTATTCTAGATCATTATATTTTTAGGCCTTAGCTGTCAAAGTAGCTTTACTTATTTTTCTTTTACCCTTTAGTGTGGCTTAAAAAACCAAAACAATGGCACCAGAAACAATAAGGCTCTCTCCTAAAAGAATGCAGAGTGAATTTTCATCAATCTTTGGACAGTCTTCTTCAACTATCCAAAATGTGGTATTTGCTTAGTAACAACAAGAGCTCTCTTTAAAGGTAAAAGAAAAATATTCCTTTTTAAATATTTTTCCTAAGAGGTAACATGGTTTTGGTCACATAGATGTTTCTGTTTGTTTACATGTTAACACTGTTTAATTTTCAATTTGTTTGCATCTCTCATGGGCATTGTGGAATGTTATTTACTGAGCAGTTACTTTACGCCTGCCTTCCAATGTATAAAAACATTCCAGACAAATGATTCTTGTCACACCACTGTGCACTTTGAGTAGCTAAAAGAATAAAAGAGAAGCAAACTATATGCATATTTTCCTATGCAAAGAAAATACAAGGCTTAACTTACTTTTCCTCTTATCCCTAGAATGTTTCCATTTTTCATGCCTGCTACTTTCAAACATTAAAAATATTAAACAGAAACTGAGTCTAAAGTAAATGTGTTTACACAATAAAAGAATTTCTTCTCATCTGTACCAAAAATATGGTTCAGGATAAAAATATATTGAGAGGAAAAGAAGTGATAACAGATATTGCTTTATTTTTTGTTTTTCTTTAGTGCTAGGGATCACACTTATGGCCTTGTGCATGACAGGTGAGAACTTTACCCTGAGCTACACACCCACAGGAGAAAATATGAAATAAACACTACACAAAAAAAGTGATGGCATGCATGGGAAACCATGAATGTGGCCTACTGTTACACATGTTCTACATGTCCATGTTTAATGTGGCACCAGCTACTCTGTTAGATGCTGTGATGGCTAAAAACATGATTTCAAGAATCTCATCCTGGCCCATACTGTGAATCTATAAATCCAGGAATATAGCTCATTATGTGCTGAATAGTGAGCTACTCTCTATATTTTCATATACACCACAAATAACAAAATAAAATGCAAATAATTTGACCAAAAAGCAAAGCCAACAAAATTTTCTTAGATACAGACCAACCTTTATACTCAAATCTTCCAAGTTAATCTAATCATTACACTTTAGTAATTCTCAATGGTGTGTATATACCTGAAAATATAGAGCAATATTAAAAATATTTCCGGGGCCTGAGGGTTAGCTCAGTGGTTCCGGCACCTGCCTCGCAAGTGCAAGGTCCTGAGTTAGATCCCCGGTTACCACATATAATGCTGGGCGTGGAGACACGCCCACCAACAATCAACACCGCATACCACAATGCCGGACATGGTAGCTCAGGTCTGTAATCCCAGCACTCGGGAGGCAGAGACAGGAGGATTGCTGAGTTCGCGGTGGCTTGCCTGGGCACTGTAGTGAGCTCAGGGCCAGCCTGAACTACAAAAAAGCGAGACTCTGTCTCAAAAAGCAAAAAAAAAAAATTTCCAAGAAGAAGCCAGTATAATGTGTTCTAGAATGCATAATTGATATTGTGAAATAGTAAATATTCAAAAGGAAATGGGATTTAGGGGTAAATAAAGAGGAAAAAAATTGATGGTCCAAAAAAGGAAACAAAGCTTGTGTATATAGGGGCGAGGGGTGGTAGGGTGAGTAGGGGAAGGGGAAAAATTAGAATTAAATTATGTCATATACTGGTACAATATTCAATGTGGAATGTAATTGTTTTGTTTTTGTTTTTTTTTGCTTTTTGAGACAGGGTCTCACTTTGTAGTTCAGGCTGGTCCTGAGCTCACTATGGTGCCCAGGCAAGCCGCCGCGAACTCAGCAATCCTCCTGTCTCTGCCTCCCGAGTGCTGGGATTACAGGCGTGAGCCACCACCTCCAGCACTGTGGTATGCGGTGTTGATTATTGGTGGGCGTGTCTCCACACCCAGCATTATATGTGGTTACTAGGGATTGAACTCAGGACCTTGCGCTTGCAAGACAGGTGCCGGAACCACTGAGCTAACCCTCCGGCCCATGGAATGTAATTGTGATGTTTATATATAATGTACCAAAAAAATAAAAGAAAAATGAAGCTGAATAGACATATGTAAAGAAACCAACTCCAGTGGAAAAAAAATGTATGTGCTTTTAAACATGTTATAGTAATTTCATAATATTATAGATGGTGGTTAACTTCTATTTTTCCAAGAGTAGCTCTCAATTAAGAATGGCATTCAATTTTAACTATTTTGGTTGTATAATCCTGCAACATACTAAATAAGCTAAGTCTGAAGGTAAAATAATGAAAAAATAATCAAGTTTTAGAAACACTTTTACTATGTAAAGTCATATCAACTTCATATTGTAGTCCAGTAAACTCAAATAGTGGGCATCTTATAAATGAAACATAAATAGAATCAATTATATGGAATTTGACATTTCTAAAAAAAAATAAGGATTGAATAATATGTCATTGTCTTAGTTCTTGGCAAGAGGATTAATCTTGTTACATAGAAGGTGCTTCTTTTGGACACTGACTTAAATACATATATTTTGAGAAATATTGGGAAAGAAGGAAATATATTAGCATTAGACTAAAACATTGCTGATCCATCAACATCCAAAGAAACATGAGGTTGTTACTTAGTGTACTGCTAACTACTTCTTACATTAATAGGATGCTAAGAAATTTCATCACGAAATTACTTTGAAAACATCTTACATATTGGTATGAAGGTCACAGATAGACCAATGAAACAAACAGAAAAACCGTCAATAAATCCAGTCATCCACAGCTAAATGATCTGCAACAAAGCCTAAATTCATAATGGGAGAAAGGAAAACATGTTGCAAAAAAAAAAACTATTCACATGTAAAAAAGAATCACATTGGATCCCTCTGGTCATATGTAAGAATCAATTCAAAATAGATCAAAAACTATGAAATTACTACTAGAAAACATAAGGAAAACACCTCAGGAAATTGGTATAAGAAATAATTTTTTTTTCAAATAACCCCCAAAAGGACAGCAACAGAAGTAAAAGTAGAAAAGGGATTATATCCAACAAAGCGGCTCTGCAGAGCAAAGGAAACAAACAAGAAAAGACAAAAGCAACTACAGAAAGGAAGAAAACATTTGCAAATTCATCATTTGACAAAGGAATCTCAAGAATACACAGAAATCTCTAAAAATCCAACCGTAAGAAAAAAAGAATTTGAATATGGATAAATTACCTGCGCAGACATTTTTCCCAGAAAAGGTGTACAAATAGCCACTAACTCTCTGAAAATATGCTCAAAGTTGCTAATCATGAACGATCTACAAATCCAGACCACAATGATATCTTTTTACTTCCTTCAGAATGTCTAGAATAGAAAAAAAATGAAAATTTTAAAAAAGCTGACAAGGATAGGAAGAAAAGTAAAGTCATACACTATTGACAAAAATGTAAACGGCATGGCCATTATGGAAAACAGTAAGAGTCTGAAGGTTTGTCGGAGAACCAAAACTACAGCTAGCATATAATGTAGCTAACCAGTACCTGGTATATATTCAAGTGAAATGAAACTTGCACAGTAAAGAGATGCTTGAAAAAGTTAATTTCACAGAAGTAAAGAGTCAAGCTGGGATGTAGCTCTGTGATGCAATGCCTGCCTAGCACATGTAAGGCACTGGGTTTAATCCCTGACACTGAAAAAGAAAGATGAAGACAAATAACAAGAAGAAGAGGATAATACCCATCACTGGCATCCAGGAAATGTAGTAAAGAGGGGGATAGAGAAAAACTGTGTAACAGTACCAAAACAATGAGGTTGGAGAAAGGTATGCTAGAAGTACACAAAACAGTAGAATTACTATAATATGAGACAATTACCTATTTTATAGAGAGGTGGAAGAGTTTTTGTTTTTCAAGACAAGGAAATTATATTGTTTAAGGAAATGAAAATGTTAATTACCTTGATTAGATCAAACACTATTTATATATCATAATTCTCATAAATATCTGCAATTATGTGTCAAGTTTTTAATTCAAAGAAATACACAGTACACATTATTTTATCTATAAAACTTGATCACAAGATAATTATTTATAAAAATGTCAGGTTATGAAGTTAACCAGTTAAAAAGCAAATAGAGAAAGCATAGATCTCCTACCCCACTCTCTCAGTGAACTTGAGAAATTTATTTAATCTTGTTTTATCTCAGTGTCCTCATGTAATAATAATAAAAGGTTCAGGTCAGGATAAAATGAGAAAAGGATTATAAACTGTTAGCCTAGGCTCTGCTACAAAGTAAATCAGCACATATTAGCTACAGTTATCAATAATGTTTATAACATTTCACCAATACTGCAAGAAGGTTTTCAAGACAGGATATATGATCTGACCTGGGTTTTAATGGTACACTTAGCTCCAGCATTGTAAATGGGCTAAGGAACATGAGTAGATGTAGAAAAATCATGCTGGGAACCAACACAGTAACTACCAAGATAAGAGTAGAGGGTGGAGTCAGAAGTGGTGAGATTGGAAAGGGATAAAGTGATTTTATTGCCTGCAGATGACATTAGCAAGCAAGGGCCAAGAAATTCAAAACTGCGGTGTTGCAATGTGAATGTATTTTCCAAATTTCCTGTGTTTATCCCTAATCACTAATTATTAATACAATAATATTAAGAGATGGGGGATCTAGGGGATAGTTAAGTCACATGGACAAAGCCTGTAAGAATAGCATTAGCATTCCATGATAGCACTTGTCCAGTAAGATTAATGTCCTGGATTTTATCCCCAGCACTCAAGGAAATAAAAAAGAAAAAAGAATGTGTAGCAGGCATGGTGGCGCATGCCTATAATCCCAGCACTCAGGAGGCAGAGACAGGAGGATTGCTGAGTTCGAGGCTTGCCTGGACTACATAGTGAGCTCAGAGCTAGCCTGAACTACAAAGCGAGACCCTGTCTCAAAAAAAAAAAAGAAAAAAAAAGAATGTGTATTAGTCAGAATTCCCATCAGTGGAACACAATGCCCTACATACATGGCTCATAGTTTCAGAGGATTCACTCCATGGTTGGTTGGCTCCAAGGCAAAAACAACATGTCAGAAGGACATGACCAAGCAAAAGAGCAGACGCTCAGTTTGTGGTGGCTGGGAAAAAGATCAATAGGGCCAGAAAGGAAAGGGCCAGGAATCAGATCCACACCCTGAGGCCACACCTCCATGATCCATTCAGACACACCTGAAAGTGTGCTCTACCAACTTCCCAGATGGACCCCAAAGCCAATAAATCTAATACAATTAAGTGCAACCCCACAGAACAGTGTTTAACGATCTTATAAGAAGGTTGGAGGGAGCAGCTTAGTTCCTTTTTCTCTTCTATTCCTGCTGCCATGTGAAGAAGCAGTGCCAATCGATCATTTCTACAAGATCCAGTGAGTGGGGTTGAAAGAGAACAGTAGGTCTGACCTGACATTACATCTGCTGGTATGTCAGTGTTGGACTATTTGGCTTTCAAAGTATATACCAAACAGTTTATAAATTACACAATCTGTGGCTCTTTATTGTTGCAGTAGGAAGGAACTAAACAGAATGTTGTCTGGCTGCACAAGTTTCATATTTTGAGTGACAAGGAGGATGGAGTGTGGAGTGAACATTTGCACCAAGGTGGGCAAATGTACAGGTGAAGGTTTGCAAGAAGGAAAAAGGACAATCATGAATTCAGCTTTCTGTACATTCAGGTGGTGATGTCTATCAGATGTCTTTATAGAAATGTCCATGAAATAGTTGGAAAAACAAGCAGAGAGATCTGAGTGGAGATGTAAAAGTGGAGTTGCTATTTACTAAATTATGTTGTGTGGAGAGAAACTCAAATGTGAGATGCCAAATGGAGAGAGGACAATTGTAAATGAACATTTAACCATAAGGTAAGCTAATATTTCCTCACCTGAGATGTTTGTTTTAACCCATAAATTACCTGAATAATTGCTAAATTGTATGTGTATCATACTTTGACATTTTTTGGATGATAGGTGTATTTAGAAATCTTACACTCTTGAAGCCACAGGCTAGTCACAGCTCAAAGAGCCATCATGACATAGCTGGGTAACAATATGAAATACAGCCAACATTCAGGAAACAGAGAAGACAGTTCATAGATTTCAACTATTGACCCAAGACACATTACTCACTGTTTAGTCGTGAGATTCAAACAGGAAAATAATGCCAAGATGTGTCATGTAGCTACATACTCTGATAACCTGGCATTTGTTCACTGAGCCAACCAGTCACTTCACAGAGGGAAGGGTGAAAAGGCAAAGTCTGGGCCTAGTGGAGCCCCCTGAAGGCACAGCTTTTTAAGGAGGGGATCCTTGTGTTCTACTAAACATTTTCCCAAGAGAGATGCATGCATGAAGATGGAGCCAGTCACTGGATATTTAGAAAGGAGGTGCCTTTCCAGGTGGAGCTAATAAAATCAAGGAAGTCACAAAACAGTCTGCAGAATGGGAAAGCATGTGAAAGGAGTGGGTGCACAAAGAATGACACTTCCTCTCAGGCTTGAGACTCAACCAGGCATCTGTTCTGTACACTGGGGGTGGGGATTCAGCAGTCCTGGGGGTGCATCTAGGGCCTGCACACTGATCTACATTCCTAGGCCTTTTTATTTTTTCAACCAAGGTCTTCCCCAAGGCTGCCAAAGATGAATTCAAATTTGGGATCTTCCAGCCACAGCTGGAATCCCAGAGTGCTAAGGTTGCAGGTCTGTGTCATCACATTCAGCTTCTGTATTCACTTATTTAATTTCACTGATTTTACATCATTAAGATTACACAACTTACCATTTAGACAAAAATACATAAATCTGGCCTGTAGAAAAACCCACTTTCAAAGGATTCTACCTGAGTATTTATTCTTCCAAGAAAGATACTTTTAAATGTAGATCAAACTTGTTGATGTTTAAATAACAAGTGAAAGGATGACAGGAAAACTTCTTGCTTCCTACCATACTTCCTTGACTAATCTAACCAGGAAATCTAAATTGTAGATTAAAATGCAAACACTGTGAGAAAGTTTGTTTTCCTTTACCTCTTTACGTGGCCTGAGTGTATCAAACTGAGGCACTTCCCTAATAAACTAAATTTAGACAAGTGATAAAATAACAAATGTCAACGGGTAGATTTGGGAACACCAGAGATAAATCATGTTGCTTTAAAGGCTGCATTAAATTATCTTATGAAATTATAAGGGTATACATACTTGCTAATTATAAAAGCTGTGGCTGTACCATAATGTCATTTGCAAATAAGCTATAAAGGACTTTTATACGTGGAAAGGAATGTTTTACAGTCCTGGTAATTCTGAAATTATGAGTAAATTCCCCAAGAACCTCAGGAACTACTGTAGGTGAACAAGACCCTACTTCCCATAAGCAGAACATCCATGAAGCAAACTCCAAAACCCTCAGAATTAAAATAAATCACTCCTTTCAGTATGGGAAAGCACCTTATGATACTTACATCTGTTTCATTGAGAAAGGCTCATTTATTAACTCAACAAGGTAATCAAAGAATTCATTTTAAGAGAGGATAAGCAAACATTGCAAGTGACTCCCTTAAATATTAAATACTGAACACCATAACCACGTTTCTAAAACTTTTTTTTAACTTAACAATAACAACAACAGAAAAAAACAGTAACTTGATTATTTGTACCTGAGTAGGATTTTAGAAAGCAGGGTCTCCCTTTATCCCATCAAATGTAATGTCATTCACAAGTTTTAGTTATAAATAATGTATTTTATGCCATTGTGCACTAACATATGGAAGCACCTTGTGAGAGACAAATGCCTCCTAGATGCAAAGACAGTCAATGCCAGGCCAAAATGTGTAAGATCCAGAGCTCAGGAATTTGCAGGGCACACACAGTTGTATGGAGGGGAAGCCTTCAGAAAGTACAAATGTCAAGAAGCTAAGTCTAGTATGTGTTTGGATTCATAAATGAATGATACTAAATGGACTTTTTATTAGGTGAAAGGGAAAGAGAAGCAAGGCTAAAAATGGTCAGTTGGCAGACTCTTTGTTTTATGGTTATTTGGGTTATAAGTTTTACAATAATTAAATGTACTTTAATATTGAAAAAATGGAACAGATGAATAGATGATATGATAATAGTAGCTAAAACATTCTTTGATCAGAGATTACTCTGTCTACTGAGTGGGAAATTGAGCCTGATAGAAATAAATAAAGCTACACTGCCAACATACCAGTTGCTCCTGATGGAATACCAGGTAGAGATGCATTTGGGAATTGAATCACAGGGCAATCATGCAATGTCAAGTCATAGTAGGTCCCAAGAGCACGTGTCTTTCCAAAGTAATGAAGAAGCCTTTCTAAAGCTCCTGGGATAACCAGTTCATAACACTATACTATATCCCCAACAAAATGTAGCTATGTAAGTGTCCAGGTCAAGTGTCAAGAAACTTGTTTACAGTTCAGTGTCACACGAAGTTATAAGGCACCATAAATACAGTAGCTCTCACACCACAACTCAACCTACCAAAAATCTGAGGGCAATGTTGAAATCTACTTTTTGTTTTGTCTTGTTTTGTTTGCTTTGTTTTTTGAAACAGGGTCTTGCTTTGTAGTTGAGGCTGGCTCTGAGCTCACTATGTAGCCCAGGCAAACCTTGAACTCACAGCAATCCTCCTGCCTCTGCCTCCCAAGTGCTGGGATTACAGGTGTGAGCCACCACCTCCACCATATGTGGTACCAGGATTGAAGTCAGGACCTTATGCTTGCAAGGCAGACTCTGGAACCCCAACCCAATATTGACATTTAAATTCAGAGTTCTGCTCTATCTATATGGAGTATGTCTAAATATTTACATTATGGAGGATGCACATATAGATTCTTTCCTTTTCATTCCACCCTAATTCTTACTTTTGGTAACTGGAAGGCTGTTTCCCCAAATCCCATTTATCTTTGCTTCAAAACAGACTATGAACTGCTGTCATATCTCTCTTCTAAACTGTTGCTCCCCCAGTGTCATTTCACTTCTCAGAATCCATTCATAGCTCTTCATTACCTACTGAATCTATCAGAATTGAGTTGTCACAGAACTAAGCACAGTCTATACACACACCTCACTGTGCTTATCTCCTACCACTGCCCCACTTCTCTGTCCCCTAGTCAAGAGGATGATTCCTTTGTCACATCCTATGCCACGCTCTCTTGCATACCTGTCTTCACACTGTTGGCTGTTTCTACTGTCTCGATCATGGCCTCACTCCAATCCTACCCTTCAGTCTTCTCACTCTATTTTCTCCATGAACCTCTCCTGCTCTCAGCTACACACATCCTGTCTCTTCATGGTCCTTTGGGATTGTGTGATATTAATCAACAAGCCTTCCTTTGTGTCACAGTCATTTCTATAATTGCCTCTTTGCACTTAAAGATTTTGAGTTTGTACATCGTAGAACATAGCACATCGCTCAAATAAACGACAGGCAACACATCTCTGTCAATCTGAAGGGAATGTAGCAGTAGTGAAAGCATCCTTGGTGTCTGGGTTTTGAGTTTTAAAGTTTGTAGGTACACCATCTTGAAGACCTTTTCCCCACTTGTCTTACTTTAATTTGGGCATGGTCACAAACATCTAGGATTTTCTTTTCTTTAAAAGAAACAAAAAACTTGGCTACTACAAATAACAAAAAGGTCAGCACTATTTCATGGGACTATGTCTGGTTTACTAAAAACGTGTACAGAAAATTAAAGTCCTAAGCATTTGTAAATATTCAAGAGTACCTAATTAGCATTTAGGTAAAAGTATATTTTTCATCGTTCATGAACAACTGCTTTTAAGAGTGTAATGATTCTGCACCACAAGAAGTGGATATATGTAATCATTCTCCTGTGTAACTGGTGGATATAATCCAAGAATAAGCTATATATTTTTCTTTTCACTTTCTAAGAATGATCCCACAATCTAAAAGGCATATTCAATTCCTATAAGTTATTATTCTGAACACCATAGTTACCGGAACTTATCTTCTCCCTCCATGTGTTTTCAGCCATGGAGATATTCTTCCTTCCCTTCTTCTCTCTGTTCACAATCAGTGACCAATGCTTCCTGCCTAGCACCCCCCTCCTCATGCCTAACCCCCAAATACTAAGACATATTTACTCATTTCCATTCTAAGCTTCTCACCTATGCACAGTATCTAGTACATGGTTGGTTCACTACAGAAACCTCCTGAGAGACAAAGTCAAACAACAACATAGAAGCTCTATCCCCATCCATGAGATGCCAGTCACCTTCCCTACAGTGACTTATCATTTTAAATTCAACATATCTGAAACACAGTATTGCTCTTCTCCCTCAAACTCTCCCACTTCCCATCCCCTTCGCCCCAGTTTCCTTCTGTTCTGATAGCACTTGGTCTCAAACAGGATGAAGTCATTTCTTTCCATTTCCTGTTCTCTGGCATTTAAATGTTAATTATTCCATTATCATGTCCCTAGAGTCTTATTCTGAGCTATGTCTAACATCATGCTCTCAATCGTACATACTACCTACTTATTCAGTGTTTGCCACCGAGTGTATTAAATTCTGTATGTATTACTTTAGTTGATCTTTAAACTAACTCAGGAAAATGTTAGTAATAGTACCTTACAAATTAGAAAAGATTCTTTCTTTCAAATATGTATTGAGTATAATGTTATATTCTTGGAAATGAAGCTATCTGGTATCTAAACTTTTATGTGCATCACAGAATTAAGCATATAATATCTATAATCTAATTTGTCCCTATAATAGTTTTCTCTAATGAACATGTGTAAATAGTTATTTTGAAAAAAAATGTTAATATTACTTTATTTTGATAAAAGGATATCCTTATGAAGGCAATTTTCTGTGTAATTTCAATGATGTACCTGTAGCCATTCTCATATCCACATTTAGCAAGGTGAACTGTTATTTAGTACATTTCTGGACTCTAAATTGCAAATATATTATTCAGAGACTGACATATGCAGTTGCTTCATATAACTTTTAATAAGCAATATTTAAATGGGCACAATCGCAAAATAATTTGGTTGCTTAAAATCATAAGATGAAGAAAGACATTAAATCTTCTGAATAGTAATGAAAAAAATTCACACCCTATAAAATAAGCTTCATAATTAGAAATGGAGATAAAATTTCAAAGATGGACAAGATGAAAAATCTACTCAAACCAAGGAGAATCCTTACAGCAAAAAACAAATCACAGGCGGAAGAGACAATCATCTGCAGTCTAAGACGAGCATGAACTGGCTTGCTCCACTGACTCTGACAAATGCAGATTGGCTACGAAATGGCAACACAAAGGCTCCAAAACATGGAAAATGCAGAACAGCCAGGCATGGTGGCTCACACCTGTAATCCCAGCACTCGGGAGGCAGAGGCAGGAGGATTGCTGAGTTCGAGGCTTGCCTGGGCTACATAGTGAGCTCAGGGCCAGCCTGAACTACAAAGTGAGACCCTGCCTCAAAAAAAAAAAAAATGCAGAACATGTGGCAGCTGCAACATACCATAAACAAGGGACATATCTTTGTCAAATAAAGCCACTCTTGTGGAATAGACAAGCTACAATAAGCAATGGTCCCTTAGTTCTTATAACCTATGAACACCTGTGATTGTCTGTGACTACACAGTACCAGCTTCCCTAGGGGACACAACCAGGAGGTTGTGATCAGCACAATGCCGAGGGAAGGAATGACGTGCTGGACACCCCTCTATGATTTCACCCAGTCCTGAGTACAGGCCGATGATGTAGCTCTAAGCATCTCCGCTGCACAGAACAGGAATCCCAAGGTCTCCTTGCTGAAGATCAAATTCCAAACAATTCGTGAGGCTGCCTGCACTGAGCTCTGAATTTCTGATTAGGATCACAATTTTCTTCCTCTCTGGCATAGTATCTCTCTTCAGGGTTAAAAAAAACAGAGGAATGCCGGGCGTGGTGGCTCATGCCTGTAATCCCAGCACCCGGGAGGCAGAGACAGGAGGATTACTGAGTTCGAAACTTGCCTAGGCTACCTTGTGAGTTTAAAGCCAGCCTGAACTACAAAGCAAGACCCTGTCTCAAAAAAAAAAAAAAAAGAACAGAGGAAAGCAGCACACTGGATGTTGACAAATGTACCTGTCACCATCCCAAGGCCTCTGACACTAAACAGGGTGAGGGGAGAGCAGTGTGACACAGATCAGTGAAAGTTTAAAGGATCCAGGAATGTTCAGGTGGGGAAAGGAGAGGGACGCTCCAAAGTGAGAATGCCCCTAGTTCCACCCTGCTCAACAACAGCCTCTCCTTAGAGCAATTCTGGAGAGGAAGGCAAGGAGAGGCCAAGAAAGAAAAGGAAGAGGGGAGGAAGAACGGAGGAAAGAAGAGAGGAGGAAGAAAGTGAGACTCAGAGTTGGAGAGAATGACTCAGAGGAATGAATATCCCACTCTTCTAAGGAAGCACATAATTAAAACTTCTTCATCTTCTGAAACATCTCACTTTTTAGACACAGGGCTACAAAGCTTCCTTCGCTTTTTTCTTTTGCTCTGTCTCAAGCATGATTAAAGTTACCTACACATTACAGAATACTTTGATAAGTTTCTTTCAGTGTTCCAGTGACTTTTAGGAATGTTTCTTAATTCAGGTATGGTGTGGTGCTGTTCACGTATCAATCTCATGAAAAAGAAAGCAAGGTGTGCTCCTAAGTGTGCATACCGACACAGCATGAGGAGGTGACTGAGATAGAGGGAAGACAATTAAAAAGCCTGCTTTTCACCCTATCCATCTCTATCCAACAGAAATCTGTCATGAATGAGTAAAATATAATCTGAATTTTACATCGGCACTCTGAAGTTTCTTATGGAATGCAAGTTTTTAAAAAGTTATTGTGTTATAAAATTTAATGGAATTTTTTTCTTTTCCTCAAAAATAAACTCAAATCCCA
Source organism: Thryonomys swinderianus (assembly GCA_004025085.1). Classification (NCBI taxonomy): domain Eukaryota; kingdom Metazoa; phylum Chordata; class Mammalia; order Rodentia; family Thryonomyidae; genus Thryonomys; species Thryonomys swinderianus. The sequence goes on along the minus strand of PVIC010023201.1, from coordinate 12,319 downwards.
CAGACATTTTCTAAAAATTCCAGCTCTCTGCTTGCTCTTTTTGGGCCTCCTGAGCTATTTTATTTTTCTTCCACTGGTAGTTCAAAGGTGCATGCTTTGATATGTAATACCACATTAAAGCTTTTAATGGAATTAAGATTTTTCCAGTGGATTAACCAGTTTACTTTCATACAATCCAGACATATATTCCAAAGTTAGTGTTTTAATTGGGAAACTTTCATATTACTTGAAAACTGCTATCCCAATGAAATAACTGACTTCTAAATCAAACAAGAGTTTTAGTCCAGCATTTTAACAAATATACTAGTGTATGTATGAATGTGAAATTCTGGAAGGGCAGGAATTGGAGAAAATAATTTCTAATATATAATGAAGTTCACGAGTATTTCTAGTAAAAATATTTTTACATTCTACCACACCCAGTACATTGCATTTTTCCTCTCCTATGTTGTTTTTTCCACAGAAGCAGTCATAGCCCAAGTACATTTCTTTCCAAACAGAATAACCATCCATCCATTCACCTTCCATTTCACTCCTTCATTCAGTTCAATAAGAAGATTGTTCATTTCACTAAGGAATCAAGATTCCTTACTCTGAAAAAGGAAATTAAAGAAAACATCAGAAAACAGAAAGATTTTCTCTCTCTTCACAGGCAGAATCTACATTCTCATACTTACAAAACTGAAACATAGATTGAATGCGCTCCCAATCAAAATACCAGCAGCATTCCTTATAGAATCAGAATTCATACGCAATCAGAAGGGTCCAGAGGAGCAGAAGAGATCACACATATACCAACTGGAGGGCTGTACAAAGACTGAGAGGTAATCAGGTAATTAGGGTACAAAGAGGGACCAAAACACTGAAGAATGAGACCCTAGGCAGTCAGAGATCTCACTTCTCTTGGCCCTCCTCCCAGCAGTACAACTTCCAACTCACCAGTGCACTTGAAAAAGTATTTTCCTGAACAGATCTGGCCAGTCCCTTTCCTCAAACCTTTCACAGGCTAGCAAGTTTCTCCTTACACCCCGTGGGATTACTCCCTATCATCTCTGAGGTGACAACACTTGGTGTTATGCCCTGAGGCTTCCCTCCCAGCACTGGAATTATCTGACACCAAAGACTGGCTGCAGTCCTTCAATTTCTCATCTCAAAGGCCTCAATTCTCATCACAAAGGCTCACCATTTAAATGAGAGGTGAATGGAAACACAGAAGAAAAAAAGAGAGTAACCCCTCCTTATGTGAGTGAGTTCTGCATGTGTAGATTCAATAAACCAGGAATAGAAAATATCAGCAACAAAACTGCATGGGCACTGAATAAGTACGGGCTTTTTTCTTGTCAGTATTCTTTAAACAATTCTGTATGACGATTTAACTACCATGGTAGAAGGCAGATGAGCCCAGTTCATGTTCCCTTAAATCAGAGAATGGCTTCCTAAGAGCAAAGGAGGTAAAGAGTAGGAAAGGTTTATTGGGGAACAGGAAGAGCTCCTGAGAGACAGGAGGGATCTGAAGTCAGGGGTAATTCATACTGCAAAGTAATAAAGTGAGTACATTGTGGGTCAAACTACAATCACTGATAGGATTACAACTATATTAACTTAGCTAATATCGATCCAATAGGACAGCAGGGCACGTTGCAAGGGTCTATAGTGGACATCATCAACCTTGGCTTTTCTATGCCTTCTAAAACAAAACACTTTAGGAAGGGATGGGTGTAGGCGCTCTGATCCCCCACCTGCGTGTCTGATGTACACCTGAATGAAATGGACGGGGTGGCAGTAATTACACCCTAGTTTCGAGGTTCTGCAAATCCCTTAGGGTGGTGTGACAGTCTGGCAGCTGTGACTTCACCTTAAGGCCTGGCCTTCTTCAGATGGGCTCTAGGCACAATTCTGATTACCTGTATTTTTCACTGACTACTGTGAGATCCCAGTCCCTCTCTGTTTATTAATATCTAATGTGGTGGCCTAAAATATTAATGAGTAATTTAAAGATGATTTAAAGTATGTAGGAGATGTGAGTAGGTTATAGGCAAATTCTGTGGACTGGCACATCTGTGGGTTTTGATGTCTGGGTCTTGCAACCAATCTAGTAGATACCAGGACAACTGTAAGGACAAGTACTTAAGACTTTACCTTAATGTATCTCATGGCACCCTCCTCTCCACTCACTTCTATAGCCCCTACCCCAACCACTGAGAACTACACTTCTTTTCCTTTACGAAGGTAAGAAAATAAAATATTCTCTCTCTTCAGTGGCTTCTCCCCAAAGGGCAGAGCACTTATTTACTCTCCTGGCACAGAAAGACAAAGTGTCAAGATGTCTAAGTCAATTTGAAAAGTTCTAGGATTTCTGGTTTCTTTTCCTTTTTTTAAACATAGATATATAAATGCGGACTGGATCTGCACATCAGCTTGAAGTACTCATTCCAACATATTTGCATAAATTTTTAAGTTTATTTTATCATCATCATTGTTATTATTTCCAATTCACTTGGCTGGAAAGTTGTATAAAATGTGGTATGAGCAGATAGCACCTGTTCATATTGGCTATTTCAAAATTGATATTTATTACTTTTTTGGGGGGGATAGAATCTCGCTTTGTAGTTCAGGCTGGCCCTGACCTCACTATGTGGCCCAGGCAAGCCTTAAACTCAGCAATCCTCCTGTCTCTTCCTCCCAAGTGCTGGGATTACAGGCGTGAGCCACCACACCCAGCTATGACTATTTTTATGGCTTTATAGTCACCCAGTTCAGGAAATAGATGGTTAAGATAAATTATTATAAAAACAATACTGCTTAAATGATCAAATGAGATTAGATTACAAGATAGAAGGCAAGAAAAAGAAACCTAGTTTCTACTCATATTACTTTTAATTGTTCAATAATGACAAAGATTAAATATCATTTTAGTAGACTGGCAAGTGGAGTTAATATTATGAAAAATATTAAGTTTTTGAATAATAGACAAAAATATACGATGGAAAGAAAGCATAGCACATATAGAATGTGTTAAGTACATTTGGATATATTAGTCAGTGCAATATTTATTCAAGGAAGAAAGCTTCTGTGATCTCATTTCTATCTGCCACCTGATGAATGAAAATGTGTGAGGTTCATGTTATCTGTAAAAGTCTCATTTCTTGGTCATATTCTGCACTGGTGGAGGAGCTTTGATGCCTGGAATTTACCTGTCAATCTGCCTGAGTTTCCCTTCCCCGTGGAGGGCTTCCTCTTGGTTGTGCCCCCTCGTGACTGCACCTGAGCTGACAGCGCTGGCTGGAGGACTTTGTATACCCCACAGCTTCACCCTGAAGAAGCACTCAAAAAGCTTTATGGAACCCTTACAGAAGGGCCAGGTTCTGCATGTTTTGGTCATCCGTTCTCCAGCCTGATGGTGGCGAGCAGATCAAAATCAAAACACTTAGGATGCCTTGAGTTGCGCAGACTTCATGCACTCTGCAGCTACATCTCCAGAGTGTCGGGCTGACCACAGATTCAAAGGCAATGAGTCCTTGCATGAGGATCCTTGTGGGAAGCAGACCCTGCTAGAGGAGACTTTTCAGGCCTGGAGCTCTGCACTGGGTGCTGCACCAACTAGCAGTTGTGAGATCTGCACTATACCAAACAGTGCTGCCCAGCTCCCAAGATGATCTGCGACCTTTGGATTGCTGGATTGGGATGCCTGATGAAAGAAGTCTTACGATAACCTCTGGCCCAGAATCGCCTTCCCTTTCTCCTTCTCTTAGGAGCTTGCTGTTCTTCCTCTAATACAATCTCTGCTTGACTTACTGACTGCATCAATGTTTAGTGATTAAATAAAATGACAAAGGGAAGTAACTTCTCAAGAATAGGAAATAGGGAAGTATTCTAAGAGACAAAGCTTTGTGCCTTGAAAGCCTGGGCCAGTCTTTAGCATAAGATAAGAAACTTGCAGATCACCTGGGGAGAAGTTTTAGGAGCAGAGAGCACATTCCGGGAAGTTTTTAAGTACTCTCTGCCAGACAAAGTTGTATTTTGAGTTCCTGTAGATTTAGATTCTAATCATGCTAACTACATTGTCCTTTGAAAGCCTTGCACGTAAGCACTGTAGCTAGAAATACTATAAAAGAGTACTGAAGAATAAACTCAGGGCCTGCTCAGTACTGACTGAGAGGTCCTCCCGAGCCCATTTTCCTGTCTTCTTTTCTTAATCCACGCCCCTGGACTTCACGACCCCGCTTTTTAGTCCAGCTGGCTCCGGCAGATCCTGGCCAAGGTATCAGATCCCAGGGGCTGTGAGCTTCTTGAAACATGTACCATCCTTCGTCTGTGTGCCCACACGCACACACACACACATCTGCTCAAGAATATGGTCCACAGTTTGCTTTGCTTTCTCCTATTCTGAAAGGAGCTATGACCCAAAAACGTTTGGAAACAGGCTTTACGTGAATGGCCCTGGCCAGATGTCTGACATGTGTGCCACTCTAAGTCCCAGTGTCCGTCCCTCAGCTGCGTGTCCCTGGGAGCAGGACAAGCCTGGAGCTCAGCACTGCTGTCTCCAGACAGTCTGCATAGTCTGGCCAGAGGAGACGGCACCTTTGCCCTAACATAAAGATGATTCCCCCTCAGCTGACTGATACAATTCAATACATAATAAAATGAGGTTCTCACAAGTAAATCTGGGTCCTAATGCATCATGTTGTAGAATGGTTTTCCACCTTTATTTTTTTTTAACAATTTGAGTTTACTGGTATATTTTATGTGTACATTATGATCACATTCCTCATTGAGAATTTACACTACATGACATATCTTATTTTTTCCATTCCCCTAACCTTCCTTCAACCCTCCAAGCCCCTATATATAAGGTTTTTTTTCCCAATTTTTTCCTTTTTATCATCTATTTTTTTCCTTCTTTCTTTTTCCCTGGGCTGGTGGGGGGATGCACATTTATTTTTGACTGACAATTCATCTTGAAACGAATCAGTATTGATTCAAGTAGCTCAAGCACATCCCTTTCAACCACTGTGTGGAACTTTACTACGATGATAACCAGGCAGTTACAGGTTAGCCTTTTCCTGGACCTCTGTTCTCTAGAAACAATGTTCCGAGGGGCATGTAAGTGGGCCTTGTGCTCATCTGGACAATGCCCCAGGTAAGCACCCACCTCAGTGGAAACAACCCTCTATACTCACCATTAGAGGTTTGTTGGTTTTTTTTTGTTTAGTTTTTTTGTTTTTTTGTGGTTTTTTTTTGCTTTTTGAGACAGGGTCTCGCTTTGTAGTTCAGGCTGGCCCTGAGCTCACTATGGTGCCCAGGCAAGCCGCCGCAAACTCAGCAATCCTTCTGTCTCTGCCTCCCGAGTCCATTAGAGGTTTTTAATGCCAGAGGCTCAGCCTCACCCAGCTCAATATCCATAGTACCTGGCATTGTGCTTCACATAGTGAGTTAGATATTTATTAAGTTTAATACCCACATTAATACCCACATGTATGGTAGTTGTTGGTGTACCTATCTCACCTTTTTTTTGTTGTTTTTTTTGTACTGGGGATTGAACCCAGGGCCTTTCTACTGAGCTATAACCCCTGCTCTCTTTAAATTTCTGTTTTCAGACAAGTTTTTATCTAAATCACTACCTTCCGTAGGCTGGGCTCAAACCTGCAATCCTCTTGCCATGGCACCCCATCCCAGAGTGTTGAGATTGCAGGACTGTGCTACCACCACCCCTGGCCCCTGTCTAAATTTTCTTACATTCTCACTCATAGAGCTGACGTGCACAAGTTCTGGACAACTTGTTGGTCTGCAGTAATTTCTGATTGAATTTCTGTCCCCTTTTGATTATAAGAGCCTTGTGGTTACTACACACAGGAGAGGTTATCCAACTATACCCCTGGGCTGGACAACTGTCAGAAACCCAAGAGACTCCAGAAGCAAGCAAATCTCTGGGCCGGACTATGTGATCTCTGTCCTCGGGGCCTCTGCTTCTTTTCTAGGTTTCTTCTTTTGCCTCCTACTCAGTTTTTCCTCCTTGTGACTTGACCTTGCACTTCCCCACCACCACTTGCTATGACTTTACCTTCAGTGAGGGGCATCTTTTCTATTTCAACCCTGCTGGTACCTGGCTCACCACCATCATCTCTTTTTATCCTGTCTTTACAAGTCACCTGCCCACAGGGCAAGGACACACACTGTGAAATAATCTTCTAGCCTAAACCAGAGTAAATATTTTCAGTTTTATGGATTGTAGGTTACTGATACAAATCACTCAACTCTCTTGGTGTAGCACAGAAACACTCAAAGACAATACCTAACTGAACGAGAGCACGGTGGTATCACAAAACTGTTATCTCTAAGGGACCCAAACCTACATGAACTGAGCTAAGCCTGACTGGCTTCTGCTTGTTTAACAATGTAACCTCTGGTGATGGCTTGGTTTTGCAGAAAGCACTCATTACAGGAAAACAGGACAGCCATGTCGATTTGAGGATTCCAACTCATTTTAGAATTTGATAACCAAGAAGAATCCCTGCAAGTACAACTAAAATGCACAGAGCAGAACGACCCCACCTTCGCGCTCACATGGCTGCAAAGTGATATGTGTGGGGGGACAAGGCACCAGGGTTGCACGCTTGCCTTCAGGGCACAAAAGCTCCTCACAGGGCAGAGTCCTAGAGGAAGGAACACTGAACCAGCCACAGTGCACTGATTCTCAGCTACAAGGAGCCCTCAGACCCTGCCAGCCTGGACTCTAGTTTTACCGAAGACTCAGTGCACAGATGCGATGGCACACTATGTGGACTATTAGATACCCATATGCTTTTTCCCAAAACTGCCATGGTTTTGCAACCATAAGATCAGTAAGAACTACAATCTGTTTGGCTTGTGGGTAGCTGTCATATTTAGTGAGGAAAGTAAACATTTGTGAAGTTTCACTATTTTTATTCTTAGAGGTACACACATTTACCAAGTTTATTCTCAAAATAAACTCACCATTTGTTACTAAAGTTATTCTTTACAAGCCTTGTTGATTTTTTTTAAATAAAGGAATGTTTTCACACATTTTGATTATATATGTGTACATGCATACAAACATTTAAAATTCAGTGCAGTATTCTCAATATTTGAGAAGAGAGTGATGTGTTGAATGTGTTGTCAAAAATCTAATTATGCAAAAATCAGGTTGATTTTAAATAACAGACTAACATAGGATGACAATCTATGAGAGACCATTAATGCTAATGTATCCCAGCTATAATTGGACATGGACAGGTCTTACATATCTTTTTCTCTGTCCACAGTCATCTTAGCTTCAGCTTGCTTTCAATCAGGGGTATGGTACAGCACAGAGCACCTGAAGGAAGCAGAACTGTGCACTTTTAGCTAGAGAAGAAGCCTCTCAAGGAAGTGAAAAGTTCCTTTTTATTCAGGCTATTCCTTAAATGAAGACTGACACAAGCAAGCAAGGAAACAGTATAAGAATTAAAACTTGTCTGTTTTCCAAAATTACAAGTTCCGAATGGCAAGATTTCAAAACTAGGTCAAAGCTAGAAATGGATTTTCTTGGGTCTGGACATCCAAGATAAAAGGGTCTCAAAAAGTCTTGACTAGACCCATCAAGCCTGTATGGACCGACCCAAGGGCCTCCTTCAATGAAAAAGGGGCAGGGAACCCAGTCCCTGGGATACTACCTGAAGAAAATTTCCACACCATAAGTCATGTAACACTAAATAGTTTCTAATGAATGACTAATGGCTCGTTTCCTACTTATTAAGCATCCATGCCGATGGTCATTGGTAAGAATGTATGCACGATCATTTGGCACTCCTGAAATGCCCCTCAAGTTAAGGACTTTCTGGGTGCTGGGAGTCAAAAAAATAGTGTGTGACACAATTACCTTAAGAACCCATGTTCTAGGTGTCATACTTAGGATTTATAAAATACTTTTCATTTGAAAAATTATAGAGACTTACTTTTCCAAGAGTGGGCAGTCACTCAATTTGGCTCAAATACAACCTCGTTCCTACAGCTTCCCAGAAAATGCATGTGGTTTGTGTAAGAACAGTGATGGAAATGAGAATGAAGCTGTGTCATATACTGGTACATATTCTCAATGTGGACTGTAATTGTGATGTGTATATATAATGTACCAATAAAAAAAAAGAACAGTGATGGTGGTGGTAGGAGAGACAAAGGAAAGGGACAGAAAATGGAGAAGTATACGTGGTGTAGAGTAAAAGAGTCTTGGGCAACAGAGAGGGCAATAAAAGGAACATCTTGTTTCTTAACACACAGGACTGTGCACCAAAGATAACTGTCTTCAGTAGTAAACATAGTTTATTTTCTCCAGAACCTTTCAACCATCCACATATGTTATATGTGTATGTAGTGCTGATTCTCATTGGTCAGATTCTGATATACAAATCTGCCTACTCAAATCTGATTGGTTAACCCCTAAGATCAGTATAATACTTTTGAGGTCATTTGTAGACACATCCGCGGCAGCCAGGATCTCAAGTTTCCTGTTACATATTCTTCCAGGTAACAATGGATTATCCAATGTTCCCACACACAAGGAGACTGTGCTGTGCTTTTGGAGGGAAAAAATATGTAAAATAAGCTTCATTCTTACATGAGTTGCAGTTTTGTTGACTGTGAGCTCAACTTAATAAATCAATAGTACATAGTAAATAATGTCTTTAAACAGAAACACATATAAAATAAGATTATCCATCTACTTGTTTAATTAATATATTGTAACAAAGGCTTAAAGGGCTTTCCACTATAAATAATGATTCAGAATTGGCTAATTCAACACATGCAGTGACCTCATACAATATAACTACCATGAATAACAAGAATCTACTACATGTATGGGGAGCTTTTACAAAACTGGATACTTGTGTACATACACTTTAAACATTGTTTTACATCTAGATCATTTTCACTGAATAATTCACTTTAGAAATGAAGCCATAACATACTATATTCCCCTATCTCTTTCTATTCAAATAATATAGTTTTTCCTTGGATTACTTTAACACTGACTTGCTTCTTTTTTTTTTTTTTTTTTTTTTTTTTTTGAGACGGGGTCTTGCTTTGTAGTTCAGGCTGGCCCCAAGCTCACTATGTAGCCCAGGCAAGCCTGGAACTCAGCAATCCTCCTGTCTCTGCCTCCCGAGTGCTGGGATTACAGGCATGAGCCACCATGCCCGACACTGAGGTATGTGGTATTGATTGCTGGTGGGCGTGAGTCACCACACCCAGCATTATATGTGGTTACTGGGATCGAACTCAGGACCCTGAACTTGCAAGGCAGGCGCTGGAACCACTGAGCCAAATCTCCAGCCCGACACTGACTTGCTTCTTGATTTAATTAGTTGCTAATGATAGAGCTTTAGGTATTTTCTGGTTGTTTTAGAAGACAAAAAGTGCTTTAAGGCATATTCTTGTGTTTATACTATTGCAAAACTACAAAGATCCCTGGATTTTTAGCCCTGTAACAAATATTCAACAGTTATGACAATCTTTAGGAGCCATCAAAATACTTTAATAGAATAGTATTACAAGGTACGGTGGAAATTTGGCCTGTGAATTTAACACTGTTGATTAGCAGCACTATGCTGAGGAAGGAGTCAAGTCTTAGACTTTGCCTGGTAAGTAAAGTCAGGGTTTAATAACTGCAGAATCCTTTTCTGCTGCAGATGACTGGTGATAAGAACTCTGGGTCTATGTTCAAGTCTCCCCCATGAAGAAGGCTTGTTGAACAACTTTGAAACCAGTGGTGCCTAAGTAACTCTCTTCCTTAATGGAAAAAGTGATAGCCATGGTCGGAGAGAAAGGGACCCCCATCTTTACCTCTCACCCTTCCCCTGCTGCTGCTAAGCTGTGTTTGTGAGACACAGTAGCACAAGACCATCATAGAAAGTACTGTAGGCCTATAGGCCTGTAGGCATTCAAAATTCAGGAGAAGAATAGAGCATACAGAATTCTGCACAAAAATAAATGAGACACCTTCCTATCTTCTAGTTCACTGCTCTGCTGCAAAATTTTTGCAGATAAAAGGAAATGTTTTGGACAATACACTTCAACTACAGTGCATCCAGACACCCCATGGGAAAGTGATCATTTATAAACTAACAGTTTTAAATAACAATCACAATTCTTTATTCCCTGACAACTCATTCACAAGATCACTACATTTTAAATGGCAATAGTAACAAAAAGAATTATTAGATATGATTGGTGTAGAACCCAAACTCTAGTTACTTTTAACTATTCACACCTAAGAAAGTCCTGCCACAAAGTAGAGCGAGGAGATCCAGGGGGCAGACCCCTCACAGGTCTACCTGTCTTGGATTGTGCTCTTAAGAATTTGTGTTCAGCTTCGGGGTCAGACCTGTTAAACCCAGTGTGTCTAAAGACAGAGGTTCGGGCTCTCTTGAACTTTACAAAAAATATCCTGGCCTCGGACTAAAGAGTTTATCATGCATCATGAGATTGTGCTTACGGGCATGTTGAGTGTGTGTCATATTTTAGATCATTCATGTTATGTTTATGCCCGCTCTTTCCCACTACTGCTGGCTTGAACTCTGAAGATAATTCCTGTCAAACTTTCACAACTGAAAACAAACCATAATCCCACAACTAATGGACTATAAACACCTACTTGCTTCTTACTTGATCTATTTACCTATTAGAGCCTTAAAGACCAAGCTAATACCAGTCTTAATGCCAGAAGAAACTGCTTGTTCAGAATTTCCCTTCTTTAGAAGAAAGAAAACCTGCAGCAATGCCTCCTGTGAGCTAATGGAAGTTCCTAAAAGGGAAAAAATGGTCTTTGTCCTTATACAGACCGAAAGAGTACGAGCATACTTAGCAATGAAATACCCTTAATATAACAAATAATAGTATTTAAAGTGAATAACAGAATTCCTTTTTTTTTTTCTTTCCTAGATTTTTTTCCTGGTACACGGGATTGAACTCAGGACCTCGCACTTGCTAGCCACGTGCAGGGCCACTGAGCTACGTCCCCACTAGTATTCCTGAAGACTACAGAATACCTTCAAAAAGAGGAATGTTAGGGCTGCCTCATGTCTACAACTAAAGTTCTTCCTACCTGGGCTGAACCAACACTGGCTCCAATGAGTCATCCGGAGCGCGCACCTTACTGTTTTTGCAGTCTTGCTCTCCCTGTGTAAACTAGGACATCGTTAGAACAGGTCCTCAGAGCCCTTCACCACTACAATCCTGTTATTCTGGTGTGCAAAAGCAGGAATCCCTCACAGCGTTTTTGAATTTAAACTTTAAGGATGTGCTCCTCTTATCTGTGTACTAAGAAACAGAGATGATAGTTCCTGATTTCTGAGAAAAACTCTGCTCAAGCTCAGAGAGCTTGTAAACAGGACAGGAAATGTATTGCTATATGATCTTGGCACCAAATATAATGCTGCTGCAAAGTGTAATAATAATTCATTTATTCCCTGCTTTAATTCACCGAATGCCTTTTTCATAGGTGCTCACCACCGCAGCATTCCCACCTCTGAAGAGCTGACAGACTACGCTGGCGAAGTGTGTAAAACTTACTTTCAATGTCTCATCTCCTTATTACTCCCACAACAGTGGACGTGAGGACCTAGAGTGGTCCACGAGTTGTGTGGCCTTTCCATACCCTCCACGGTGGCCACCCAGGTGCCAGTCTTGGGTTAAAGCTCCAGCTGCTTTTTCCAGTGTTTCCCACATCTCACTAGTAAGAGGGATTCTCAAATCCACCCAGTCATCCACTCAGCATGCCACAAGTCCATCAAGCCTTTACTGCTGTTCACACATGACAGCGTCCGTCGGCCAGGACCACCCTAGCACGTGGCCCAGTGCCGGTTTCCCCAACACTTCTTCTTACTACTCTAGACCTTTATCATAAATCTCAATCTCCCTTCTTTCAGGATCTTGCTCCTCTCAATTACTTCCATCTTTCACCATACAGGGTGGCCCTTTCCCAAAGCTTTTATATGTGGACAGACTTTTCGCTGCTTGGAGAAATTAAAACTTTAGTGGCACTGTCTTCTTTCCTAATCTGCTCTTCCCCATCTCTCTTCCTTCACTGAACTGTCCCTTATTCAGCCTAATCTGTCTCTACTTTTTCCCCTCCAACACCGACTGGTGCCTTATCTCAAACCCTTTAGGACTGCTTTCTTCTTATCAGCATCTCCCTCACAGACTGCAAAACTGCTTTCCCGGGCCGGAGGGTTAGCTCAGTGGTTCCGGCGCCTGCCTCACAAGCTCAAGGACCTGAGTTCAATCCCCGGTAACCACATGTAATGCTGGGCGTGGAGACATG